>JZKD02S0537218.1:224691-247842 GCA_000966675.3 Picea glauca
GAAATTTTCCAGGTCCAAGAAGGTTCAGAGTCCAGCATATACAACAACGGTGGAGTTGTTGAGATCAGTCTCCAAGTGGGAGATTGTTGATTGTGGAGCCTGATTATCTTCCTGACTCAGAGGTCTTGTGTTTTTCAGTTGTGTTTATACCCCATGAAGACTTTACACCCCAGAAGTATGTGCACTCTTCAACGCGGGGGAGTGTAGAGGGGGGGTACCCCCTCTGCGGGGTTTGGGAGCGAAGCCCCCGAAGGAAAATTTGCCTTGTAAAAGTATATTGTAATTTCATTATAAATCTGGACCGTTCATTATAAGGTCACAGATCTAACGGTAGAAATTATGTTAGGTTTGTTTTCCCTAGAAGGCAACCCTCTGTTATGAGGGAAATGTATTGCGGCTATGTATGATGGCGAGTATTGTATTATGAGAGAGGAGACTATGAGAGAAAGAAGAGGAAGTTACAACAGGTTTTGTTGTAGGTTGTATCCCTTCATTTGCTGGATAATAATAAAGGAAGGACCTGGCAATTTCTCTAGTGGATGTAGCCCACACTGGGTGAACCACGTAAATCTGTGTCTCCATTGTATTGTGTATCTTTTGTGTTTTGTTTCTGCATTTGTTTTATTTTATTGCTCTGCGGTCCTGTTTTTCGAAAAAAAAATTGAAAAACAAATTCAAATGTCAATAGTAATGGGGTTAGGTCTCGATTAGTTTCCCTGAAAAGTGAAAGTTTCCTCTCTTTTTCTGATTTGTTGAGCTCACATAAAACATAGAACAAAGATTATATGTAGAAGAGAAAAAACTTTCCACTTTGTTTTTTATTTGTCAAGTTCTCACATAGCGCATGCCAGAGAGCATATGCAAACTGCAAAGAGTTGCAAACCTGAAACAAAAAACAAAAAAACAAAATATTAACTCCATAAAAGAAATTTAAAAGGGTGTATTCCGAGTTTATACCTCTAGATTGGAGAAAAACGGTCATTTCTTGAGAAAACAAAAACCTTTTCGAGTGAAACAAAAAATGTTTCCAACTGAAAGTGACACTCGAGATGTAATGGAATAATTTTCTCAACCCATAAATTTATAGAAATAACATAACAAAAAATGCGGCAACATAGAGTTGGAGATCTCAATCTATGATATGAGTGGGTCTCCAAATGAGCTATGTCACCAAGTTCGACAAAAGATGGTATTCTCACATAGGACAAACACTTTCATTAACCACTCACACAACTAGATCAAAGATCAATAAACCGATGTTTTTACATGGTTAAAAACCTCAAAGAGGGAAATAGTCCATGGCCCCAACGAATGCAACCACTTGAGGCAATATATTAATGCAAAAGAAAAATATTTTACAAGATATTTTATCACAATTGATCATCAACAACTGACCCTCCATACTCTTTAAATGGAGATCATGGAACAATCGAGTGTTAATCCACAGATCAATATAACCATTAAAATCAAGGAGAATATGAGTAGTTGAATCACTTTGTCTAAAACATATAGTGACCATCATATCACATAACTACAAATGCATACTAATGCATACTAAAGAAACACACATTTTCCTAAGTGTCTAAATATCCTAACAAAAAGTTCCATACTTTGTGGCTTAAAATCCTTGGGAATAGAAGACCTCTACCAGAACGCATGTTAAAGTTTTACTTGAGTTCCTTAGATTCTACTATGACTCTACTCATCAAAATATCATAAATTCAAAATCTAAATTAAAATAGATCTTATGCCAAATCAATAAATATCAAATATGCCATGATATCCAATTTAAAAAAGTATCCTTCTCTTAGCATCACACCTTTACAAGAAATCACCCTAAATGATTCCAAGAAAGATTTAGCCCCATTTTGTAAACATATTGCTAATTTACCAATACAAATACAAATAATGCCAATTTTGAAAGTGGAGGAATGTAAAGAGTCTTACATAAATGATCCAATGGCTATATCAACCCGAAATGAAATGTTGGAGAAGGTTCCTCTAAAAATTACAATTGCAAATATAACATGAATTTTAAAAACTTAAATAGGCCTAACAATAATAACAATGTTCTCCTAAAATATAACCTCCACTCATCAATACATATGTTGATTAGAGTGAAGTGGCTATGGAGTATTAGTGTTAACTGCATCAAGAAACTTATACAGAAATTGAATGTCCCAATTTTTTGAAATTATGAATGAACATGATCTTCACTCAACGAAGGCATAATTTTGAAGTTGATGATAAGTATGGAACCAATGATCCAAACCCACCTTCACCTTCAACAACTACTATGGTTTTAAGCAAAAATATGTCTTTCCCAAATATTGAAGCTCTCTAAGAAAAAGAGGATTGTGCATAAGGAAATAATGAAAATGAATACATATGGGTTAGGTAATGATGTAGAGATTATCCTCCAAGGAATATAATCATAACGATATTTGAACTCAAACATCCCTACTAACATGTTGTGATGAGAATGTAACCTTCTACCTCCACCAATATAGCTAAAGTTGAATACAATATTTTGGAGGACATGAACTTTTTAAGATCTATGAGCAACGAGAATTATTGCTAAATTTTTTAAAAGATTCCCCATCAAAGAAAACTTAACTAGTGAATCTTAGAAGAAATCGAGCTATAAGGACCCACCTTGGTTGTTTAATTCAAATCTACATAATTTTTTAATAGATTTATGAGCTCCTGAAAATGTCATGTATTTAATTTTTCAAAAATATAATGTTAAAATACATAAAAGTAAAAATAAAAGTAATCGATGAACTAAATACATGTTTATCCAAGTGGCTTCGAACTAAGAATACACAAAGTTATTGACATTGTGGCTATATATATGGTTGAAGCTCATGTTATGATTTTAAGGAGAGGTTAATATTGGAATAAGGATATTTCACACCATATTACCCCCATTTGTGTCTCCCTGGGAGAGGAAAACCTAAATCCAATTATGATTGAATGCAAGAGATTGAAAAAATATGTTATGATTGATTTAGATGAGAAAAATGAACTTACAATGCGTTTGCAAACTAGATTATAACATTTTTCTTAGTTTCTCCCTCCACATTCAACGAAAAACCATGTAATCTTATCTCCTCTCGTTCTTATCAAAATAAAATTCTTATAAACAAGATTGCATAGCAGTTGCAATACTTCTTATAAACAAGATTGCATAGCAGTTGCAATACCTGTCGAGGTTATAATGACAAAATATATTGTAAATACCAATTTTTTTCCTATATTTGGTTCTTTAATGTTGTGTCTACTCTATCTTTTTGTTCAATAGATAAAGAAATATGATAACCATTGTTGAGTAAAATATTACTATATTGTTGTAATCGTTTTTCTCTCTACATTTAGTTCTTTACTTTGATGTATTTTTTGTCTACTCAACAAATAGATTTTTTGTCTTTGAATCTTAGAATCACTGCAAAATATATATTAATTGTGGATGTAATTGTCTCTCTTTACATTAGTTGTTGAGTTTGTACAATAAATCCTTCCCTACATTGGAAGGGTAGTCTCATTCTAGTGTAGATAACAAGAAGTTATCAAGTGGAATGTGTTAGAATGACATTTAATAAGACATTCTACTTTTTGGTATTTTTCATCTGAATCCAACTATATAAATTTGGATGAAATGACAATTTATTGTTGTTTAAATTGCATTTTTAAATACATAAATGGATTCAATGTCTTGAAAAACTCATAGGACACTGGGACACTAAGATTATATGCACTTAAATTATATAGATTCAACCACTCAAATCTATTTCTCGCTGAATTCTATTTCTCACTGGATTTCAGACAAAATCAATCACCCAAAAAATCCCCAAAAGTAAAACTTTTAAACTACATGCATTACATATAGCCATATATAATGCATATCACATTATATGTTCTAGGTATCCTTAAACAATGTCTCTAAAGATGAGGAGATGGAGTTCCTCATTATTTGATGGAATACTAAGTGTAGAAAACTAAAACATAAATTTCAACAAACAAATTAAAAAAATAATATTAAATTAAGTTAATAAAAGCCAAAATGTATCTTCACAAACATAATGATATATTAAATTAATTTGAAAAAAAAAAAGGCCAAAATGTATTTTAACAACAAACTTTATGATATTTAGGCCTAGTGATATCTTAAAAAAATATGATATTTAAGTATTTTTTTTAGCAAAAATATGAGGACAACAAGTATTTGAAGACACGTTTTCTATAACACCATAGTCTCCCTTTGGTAAAGACCTTGAAACATAGTCTCCCTTGATAGGTAAAGACCTTGAAAAAGTTGGCTCACACTTTATAAATTTGGCAATACTTTACACAAATATTTGTGTTAAGCATATCTTATCTTATTCACACTGTAAAACGAGTTGAACATTCAAGCCGGGGATGTTCAAAAATACCACAATCCTTCTATGTTAAGTTTATGTGTCCTTCTATGATAAGTTTAGGTGTCCATTGAAAAGCGTATTTGGGTGTTCTTTGGGTAGAAGGCCACTGTTGGTATTTCCATGGTCGAGATAACTAAACCTTAGATGATATTTTACTAGCAGAGGTAGTATTTTTAAAGGAAAGACATGAAGCGTAGTTTGTGGGCCGTTCGAACCAAGGCTTAAAGATAAAGGACGATTTGAGTGCAATCCCATAACTAATTTGTGGGAATGCTCTTGCAAATTTTAAGATGCAAAACAACACTAGAAACATATAAAGCTTTAAAGCTTGTTTCCAATGCTTTAAAGCTTGTTTCCAATGATGTAAATGTGTCCAATGATGTAAATGTGTCCATATAAAGATGAGCACATGTCAAATGCTTTAAAGCTTGTTTCCAATGATGTAAATGTGTCCAATTAGCAGTAGAATACCTAGAGATATGGCAGTGTTTTGGGACAACTCAATATTTTTCAAAAGACACATGTAAATGAATTTTGATATGGTTTGTGGTTTATTATTTTCCCTGTAGACTAACTAGTATTTGAATATGGGAAGATATAACAATGTTATTTTCCCTGTAGACTATCTAGCAGTTGAATATGGGAAGATATAACAATGTTTTTGGACAACACAATATTTTTCAAAAAAGATCATAATGAATTCTAATATGGTGTGCAGCTCTATTTTTTTTCCTATAGAGAGTACATTTGTAGGGAGTTCCATATTTTATGCTGAATGAGAATGGAAACATGGTTGTTCAACCTCATGGTTCTCAACCTCTTCCTTCTCGAGAAATTGATGTGATGAAGGTCGTCAAGAAGGTGGTTGCCTCCAACTATGTGGGAGGGATTGAGATATCAACGTTGCTTATTGTTAGGTTGTCAGATTCCTGAAGAATAGGCTAGAATAAATGTAATCAACCTTCAACTCTACAATGATGATGCATATTAAAAAAAAATATTGATCTCTTAAATCACTATTGTTGTGTAGGGGCCCAAATAAAAAAAGATAAAATGTTATTTAATTTATATGATGGCTTGACTAAGGACTTGTGCAGTTAATCAAGTTGTTTCCTACCCAGATTGGATTGGACTTTTGATCAACATATAAAATCTTTGATTCTCCATTGTGAGAGAGTAGGCCAATACCCCTTCTTTCTCTCATCTTCAATTAAGGATTTTCTCATATGTAATGGCTACAAATATGAAGAATATGTTTCATTGACACTTACAATGCCATGTATGGATTTCAACTGTGTTATTGGGCCAGAACAAGAAGAATAATTGAATGTGGTGCTTAGTGTGATGCGGAAGTGATCTGTGTGGCTTGTTATTGGTGTCCAATCCAAGATATGGACCCAACTTGGCTACATTTGGTGAGAAGGGTAAATTTAGGTTTTGTAAAAATGATAAAGTTGCAAAGAAAGTATAAAATCCAAAACTGTTGTGCATATCAGAGAGTCCCTTATGCTCTAGCAACAAGTGAAGCACATGCAAAAATGCAGATGGTTGGTTAGAGGACACATGCGAGATAACAATGAGGCTGTGTAGGAAAGTCATGGAACTTGCAAGGTCTTACGTGAGATAAGCATTGTTGCTTGGACTATAATGGTTGTGTTTAATTATCTCGGCTGTTATAAAAACTGTAGCTATTTTTAATTTGTTGACGAAATGTAATTTGTTGATGAAATGATGTTGATAGTACACATTAGGTAGTAGTAAATGTCAGTTTAATGCACAAGGTAGCTTATTAAATGCTTGGTTTAATGTGTAGGAAATGTAAGTTAATATTGAAATGAGTCGGCATTAAAGAGTTTTCCTAATTTCAATAAAGTCATTGTTGGCCCAAGAATAAGACTTCTAATTCAACAACTAATGACATCGTAGAAAAATAGATTAAAATATTTAAGAAAAAAAAATGATTACCTAATGTAAAACTTTGGAAAACATGAAACCATTTATGGTCAACTGCAAAATAATACTTAATCACTGACCAATCAAATACTATATACCATGCCTCTTGATAGGTATAGTAACGTGAGTACTACTAACATAAGATATACCATACCTCTTGGCAAGTATAGTAACGTAAGTACTACTAACATAGGAAATTCAGTTAACACTCTAAAATACAAGAACTATAATTTGATAGAGCTAAATCCAAGGTTTACACAAAAACATAATATGTCTTTATTGAGCCAAGTCAAAATAAAATTCCTACAAGATGAAATTTTGGTGCACCCATAACATAGAAAATACAAAGGTATGGTTTTGGGGCCTCGAAAAAACCTATACTTGAATGTGCAACACTTACAAGTTTTTGGTGACTCATAATTATTATCAAGCAAGTTAAAAATAAATTCAATTATAACTTGCTTCACCTAAGTGTGAAGTAGAGGCAATGGGAAGTGGACTTAAATATACTCTTAGGCAGAAAACTCAATGGTTGCTTCCCTTTCACGTTAAGGTACATCCCTTTCCCCATTGGAAGAAAAACAAAACAAATTCATTGTATTACTCGTCTTTAAATTTTCAATACTTCATAATATTGAAAATTGACCAGTTTTCTTTAAGATGATAAACACACCTTACTACTTCCATTCAATGAGAAAATATTTAAAGAATATGTCATAGATATTGAGTAACATTTTAAAATCATGACACAACAAATAATGGGATAATTAACCCAAAAAAGTAAAATCTTTATTTAGGAATATTAGGATATAAAAAGTAAATAAAATCTAGTGAAAAAAAGGTATTAATATCACCTTTTTTTCACTTACAACACATTTTTAGAAAACTAGTCAATATCGAGACTAAAAGTTTGAGGTATGAGGTAATTGATATAAGAATCGATGAAAATACCAAAAGTATTAACCTTAGAACAAAAGGATTAACCTTAGCACAACTTGTTAGTCACTTCCTTTTAGGCCGGGGATTATAGTAAACAATTTGTGTTCATTCATTAGTTTCAACACTCAATCCAAGACACATCTTATCTTATTATCCTAAGTACTAAGTTATGGACTTAAAACACTTTACATCTTCCAATAAAAATTTAGATACTTTATATTCTTTAACACAAAACATTTACCTCTTATTTGGACTCATATTGAGGCAATTAGGAGAATTTTTAATGGAATTTTTGGTTTCAAGAGTTAGGGAAATAAAAGAGATATCCTATTACATCGTTTGAGGTGGATTAATGCTAGTTCTCATGCTAGCATTAGTTCATAAACATTTAATTATTATGTCATATGTTTATTTTATGGTAAGTTTCATTATCTTATGTTTGTTGTTGTCGATGAGTTGTCCAGTTGCATGCAAGATCTCTCACACTATTAAAGTACGAGGATGAACAACAGAGGAATGAAATCTTTATACATTCCCTTTCCTTTGATCCTTGTTACTGTTCTTCAGTCTTGTTGGCGTAGGATAGAGCCATCCTTCCATCGTTTATGGAGGAATGGAATCCTTCTACATGCCCTTTCCTCTCCTTTCCTTTGATCCCTGTTCTTTAGTCTTGTAGTTACAAGATAGAGGCATCCTTCCGTCATTTCCTTTGATCACTTTTTTTCAATATTGTAGACGTAGGATGGAGGCATAGACTTGTAGCCATCCATCAAAACCTTGTTATTTAGTCTTGTAGACACAAGATGGAGGCATATAAGGATGGAGGCGTAGACTTGTTGTAATATTCCAGATATAAAAAGTATGCAGAACATAAATAAAATGTTAGAAATGGTAGATACAACAATATAACCAGAACAACACCACAATAATACCAAAATGATACCTGAATAACACCAGAAAGAGAACTTTGATTACTGAGAGCAATGTTCACTTGCCTCTTCGAGGGGGCAACCTCCAGCAGAGCAGAGCTCTATTACAATAATATCCAAGACAAAGTTCTCATACCCTCGACTCCTATTTATACTAAATATGTCTATCAAAAGAACCATCTAGAGGAAGATCCTTCTAGAAGCGAAAGATTCTATTAGGTCTTCTTACATTTGACTTATTCTTCCTTATTGCTAGGCCTTATTAATATTGACCTTTATTACATCGGAATATAATATTCTACTTACATGAGGGGTTAGGTCCCTAACATGTCCTCCCCCTTAAAAACAACCTTGTCCTCAAGGCTTGAGATGTGAAAATTGCTGCAGAATGGTAGCTGGTTCCCAAGTGGCATCTGTTGGGGTTGTATCTTTCCACTGGACTAACACTTCCTTGATGGTTCGCAGACTTAGGCGACTCTCACGCTAGTCCAAAACTGCTCATTTTTGTATCCAAATGGAGCCTTCTTCGTCCAACTCGGGAAGGTTGGTTTGAGTTTGGAACTTAGTTCCAATCACCTTCTTTAAGCAGGAAACATGAAAAACATGATGTATCTTAGAATGATTGGGAAAAGATAACTTATAGGCCACCTGTTCCATATGCTTGAGAATGATATAAGGACCATAAAATTTGGGTGCCAGTTTCTGACAATGGTCAACCTTGAGGGAATTTTTCTTGTAAGGTTGCAGTTGAAGAAACACCTGATATATTTTTGCAAATTGATGTTCAGAACGACCTTGATCTGCTTGTTGCTTCATGTGATTCTAGGCCATGACCAAATTCTCTTTGAGGGTATGGAGAATATCCTCTCGAACTATAAGCGTTTGGTCAACTTCCTAGACCTTCGAGACACCTCGTAAATATGAGAGAACTGAAGGTGTATTTTGGCCATATACCGCTTCAAAAGGAGTCATGTGGGTAGATGTATGGTATGAAGTGTTGTACCACCATTAAAATAGTGGTAACCATTGAACCCACTGATTTTGATTTTCTGATGCAAAACACCTCAAATATGTTTCCAAACACTTGTTGACAACTTCAGTTTGACCATCTGTCTGGGGATGATAAGTTGTGCTGAGATGCAATTGGATTCCTTGTATTTTGAATAGTTCTTGCCAAAAATTACTGGTGAAAGTTGGGTTGCGATAAGAAACAATAGAATGCAGCATGCCATGAAGCTTGAAGACTTGATCCATGAAAATTTGAGCCACCGTGGATGTTTTAAATGGGTTTTGAAGAGCACATAAATGAGCATATTTGGAAAGGCGATCAACTACCACCATGATGACTGATTTATTGCTCGATTTTGGTAAGCCTACAATAAAATCCATAGAGATATCCTGCCAAATAGCAGGCGGAATCGGAAGCGGTTGTAGTGTGTTGGGAGATTTGACTATTTCTCCCTTGTTGCATTGACACACATCATATTCAACCACAAAATTACGAACATCATGTTTCATACCATCCCAGAAAAAAGAACGTTTGACCCTGTCATAGGTTTTGATAAAATCGGAGTGCCCAGTTGTGGGTGTAGACTGAAGCTCAGAAAGTACCATGGATTTAATTTTTGTCTATTTACTTAAATACAAACAACCTTTGTATTGAAGCTCATCATGGAGCCAACAGTACCCTGGGGAAAATGGAGAATTGGACTGCAATTGTTGTATCTGATGTGAACTTTTGGGATCATGTAGCCATTCCTGGCACACAGCTTGGATCCAATCTGATACAATGAAGGAGAGAGAGAAAAAAGGGACCCTTCATCTTCATATTTTTGGGAAAGTGAATCCATAACCACATTGTCTTTACCTTTCTTGTAAATGATCTCATAATCATATCCAAAGACCTTAGTCACCCATTTTTGTTGCTCTAGGGAGGAAATGCGTTGTTCCAGAAATTACTTGAGGCTTTGATGATGTGTCTTAATTTGGAAGCGTTGCCCCAATAGATAAGTGCGCTAAATATCAACGACATGAAAAATAGCCAACATTTCTTTTTTATAGATAGATTTGCCCAAATTTCGTTCAGACAGTTGTTTGCTGGTAAAGGCCAAAGGCCAATCCTCTTGCATAAGGACAATGCCAATTCCTTTCCCTGAAGCGTCACATTCCAGGACAAAGGTCTTTGTGAAATTAGGAAGGGCCAGGACTGGAGTGGTGCACATGGCCATCTTCAAGGTTTGAAAATCCTAAGCAGCTATTGGAGTCCAAGTGAAGGAATTATTTTTAAGGAGTGCAGTGAAAGGTTCCACAATCTTTCCATAATTCTTAACAAACTTGCGATAATAACATGTTAAGACCATAAATCCACGCAAGATTTTGAGATTCTTTGGGTGAGGCCAGTCTTGCATAGCTTCAATCTTTTTAGGATCCACCATGACGTCGTCCTTGCCAACAAGATGACCCAAGTACTCGACTTCTGAGGTGCCAAAAGCACATTTAGATTTTTTCAGGAAACGTTGGTGCTGAGAGAGTAGATGGAGAACTCGATCCACATGAGAAAGATGGTATGTCCAGGTTTTTCTATACATGAGGATATCATCAAACAAAACTGAGTAAAAATTATGGAGAAAAGGATGGAAGACATGATTCATGAGGCTTTGGAAAGTGGAGGGAGCATTACACAAGCCAAAGGGCATAACCAAAAACTCATAGTGGCCCTCATGAGTTATAAAGGCAGTCTTAGGAATGTATGCCTCTTTCATACGGATCTAGTGGTAGACAGAACGAAGATCAAGTTTAGTAAAGAACTGGGCGCCACTCAATTCATCCAAGAGGTCATCAATGATAGGAATGGGAAATTTGTCTTTAATGGTGAGTTTGTTGAGGGCTCGGAAGTCAGGACACAAACACCCAGAACATTCTTTCTTCAGGACCATGACCATAGAATAAGAGTAGGGGCTCATACTAGGGTGGATAAAACCTGCTTTAAGCAGTTCTTGAACCATTTTATCAATTTCATTTTTTTGGGAAAAGGGGTGACAATAGGGACAAATATTGGGAGGAAGGCTTCCTGGGACAAGGGGAATGGAATGATCATGAACACCCCAGGAAGGAGGGAGTCCCTCGGGAGTGGAAAAAATCACTTGATGTTTAAAGAGGATGGATTGGAGGTCCTGCAGCACAAAGGGTGTCTCAGTTGCTTATATGGCATGGAGTTGGGAAATAACGCCAGAATGACCTTTTTTGAGCAACTTTTCCATGCGATGGGAACTAATGATCTCAGGGGAACTGACGATGATGCCTTGGAACTTATATTGTTGGCCCTCCTGGTCGACTTGCATGGTTAATTCCTTAAAATCCATGAGAATGGGACGCAAAGTCCTTAGCCAGTCTGCACCTAGCGCAATGTCACAACCGCCCATGTCGATGGAAAACATATGAGATTTCAGGTGGTAGTCACCAATTTGGAGACACACATTTTCAAAATTCCCTCCACATTTCATGGACCCGCCATTGACAATCATGATTTGGAAATTATTGACTGCATGGATATAGCAATTATCTTCTTGGGAAATGTAGCGATGAATAACATTGTGGGTGCTTCCACTATCAACAAGAATGATGACCTTCCTATGCTTGATGTAGCCAATTATCTTAAGGGTTTGGGGAGTAGAGAAGCCAGTGAGATCATTTAGGGAAAGGACCAGTTCGACTTTGGGAGGGTCTGAGGGAGGGGTTATGTCACTGGGTTTAGGTGACACCGACACAAGGGGAGATTCAACATCCTCTTTCGAAACATCCTCTGAGATGGCCATAAAAATATTTTGTTCCTTACACTTGTATCCCAGAAAATATTTGTCATCACAATTGTAACAAAGGCCTTTGAGTTGGCGTTCATCCATTTCAGCCCTAGTCAATTTTTGGATCTTTAGTGGGGTAGAAGGAGGAGTGGGATTTACTAGTTTAGTGCGAGGAATAAAAGAGGTTTTCTAGTTTTGAGAAGAGACAACCTATTGTGATTCCTTAACTCTTTTATTAGCCTCCACCCAACTCTGAGGCCGAGCCATGAGGACATGGGCATGATTCTCATTCTTGAGGCCACTGATAAAACATTATCGGAAAAAAGCATCAGACATGCCCTCTGTACGAAAATCCAGTCGCTCAAAAGAAGCTATAAAGTCTTCCATTGTGCCAGATTTTTTCAACTTTGTCAAATGACCTAAATGGTTGGTGTCAGTGTCAAAGCATTCATAAAGCACTGCCAAAAAGTGTGTCCAAGAAACATACCCTTGACGGGCAATTTTTCTCCATTGCCACCATTGCCAACATTCTTGATCTAGATGGAGAACACCATACCATAGTTTGGGCAAGTCATATGTAATGTTGTACAAAGAGAAATAATGTTCCATTTGAGTTACCCAACCAGTGGGATCTGAGACATCAAATTTGGTCACAACCACTTGCGAAAGGCGTAGGTCACGCTGAAAGTGACGGGGATGGAAATTATGGGAATGAGAGCAAGTTTCAACTTCGGTATGCAAAGGTGGGTCAAATAAAGGGGGATCTGCAGGGATATGCAGCTTGGTGTAGATCATCGAAGCGACATATTCAAGTTGGGTAGTAATGTCTTGTTTGAGGTCTTCTTTGAGTTCCTTGATTGAGGCAACGATGGAGGAATGCATGTTTTTATTGATGGTGGCAATATTGGCCCTGACTTGTCTCACTTCTTGTTGGGTCTCTATGAAATTATATTGCAAGGTATTGAAGAGAGCTTCCAAATCTTGGCTACGGGTATGGGCCATGATGACGAGGGAACCGAAAAGGGGTGGGTGGGGTAAAAAAATTTGTTGAAAAATGATGGGTATGAATGTGATAAGGGTGAAGAGATAAATCCAATGGAATAGGTCTCATCTGTGGAGATATACTCTGGTCTGAAGAATATTGCAGTGATGAAATTCCCAAATGCTTAATCAGGAATAAATGTGTAGTGATTTGGCAACTCGAACACAGTTGCATGACAATAGATCTTGTTTGTTTTGTTTTTTGTTTCCCTCCCAAAAGGTTAGGTATTCAAGGGTTCTACAGACAAGGGTTTTCCCTGTGCTATAGCTCTCTGATCTACGTGTGGGGTCCAATAGTAGTACTCTGCCCAATATCTTAAGGCACCAACTAAGGAGGCTAGACCTTGCCCTTAGCCATACTGTGTGACTACCCAGGTACTAGAGAGTATATTTTCGAGTGTTGTTCTCAATGACACTATAGAAGTCAGGGGGTCGATCGGTTTATCTAAAGAGGACTTTCAGGAAATCTAGGTCGATCCATATACAGGTGTTGTCTGATGTGCTACCACTCGAAGGGGTACCAACAGGGGTTACAAGGGTGGCCAACAGATGTGATCTTAAGTACCACTTGTATTTCCTATGTGTATGAATCCCTGACTGTGGGTTTATACGCATAACAAAATATCTATGTAGCTTAAAGACGTCGAAATACGTCTCTACCTTGAAAAAAAAATTACCCACAATTTTTTGTTGAGGAAAGTGCTCTGATACCACTTATAATATTCCAGATATAAAAAGTATGAAGAATAGAAATAAAATGCTATAAATGTCATATGAACAACAATATAACCAGAACAACACCACAATAATACCAAAATGATACCAGGATAACACTAGAAAGAGCACTTTGATTACTGAGAGCAATGTTCACTTGCCTCTTCGAGGAGGCAACCTCCAGCAGAGCAGAGCTCTATTGAAATAATATCCAAGACAAAGTTCTCATACCCTTGAATCCTATTTATACTAAATATATCTATCAAAAGAACCATCTAGAGGAAGATCCTTCTAGAAGCAGAATCTTCTATTAGGTCTTCTTACATTCGACTTATTCTTCCTTATTGCTAGGCCTTATTAATATTGACCTTTATTTACATCGGAATATAATATTCTACCTACATGAGGGGTTAGGTCCCTAACACTTGTAGCCATCCATAAATTTGTGTGATGTTGCTTTGTTATGGTCTTGTCTCTACCCGCAAAAGTTTTTATAGCCTGAATTAGAGGAGCCTCTTTGAAGAAAAATATACCCAGATACTATTGAAGAAGCATTGAACAACAACAATGATGGTCACTAAACAACAACAATGATGGTCACTAAACAAAAAAAATGATGGACCAACCCATCTACGTCTCCGTAGTCTTTGAATAATCAGGTAGCTAACATTATGCATTCACAAGTATAATATTTATGCAGTTCAATATAGATTTCCTTTCTTGCTTGTATTGGTAACAAAAAAGGTTGGAGTCGTCAGGCTTGAACAAAAACCAAGCGTTCACACTATTACACTTGGAAATGCAACAAAGTCTTTAGATTTGATAAGGGATAAGGGGTTTGTCCCGATATCTCAGGCTTAATCTACAAATCCTTACTTAAGTTAAGGTGTAGTTTTTTTTTTTTCTACAACTTATTCTATTAGCAACTAACCTGAGACTCGAACTAGGTATTGGTAATTAGATATTGGTCTGGAGAAAGACGTTCTCTTTGCTCACATGACTTGGTAGCCCACCCACCCTTCATAGAGAGAGTAGATGAGCTTATAGACATAAGCTAGGGATGAATCTGCTACTGATTAAATTGGAACTTCCCGTGTCACATCATGATTTTTAGGTAGGGAACCATAGCAAACTTGTCTGGGTTGTCAATTTTAGTTTTCCAAACACGATTAAATTTCTATGATCGTAGACTAGATATCCGTGGAATAGAATGGAATTAGGAGAGGTTCAGAAGATGCCTCTTGGAGATCCCTAAGTATACGATCAGAACGCCATCCATCCTTGAAGAAATTGAAGCTAAGCTAAAAGAATCTGACCTCAGGCACTACGAAAAGTTACGCTACTTCTATATTTCACAATTATTTTATCCTCTTATATTCTAGTTTAGGGAACTAGTCATAACACTGACATCGTTAATTGATTTTGTTGAAAACATTGACCACCGGTTGTGAATCATAATTATCCTAGTCCTAGAATTCATAGGGTTTCATTATCATTTTATTTGAGCATATGTTCTAGGGTTTCATTATCATTTTCTGCCATTAATTTTAAATCTATGAATTTTGGATATTTGAGCATATTTTTAAGCTACATTAAACTACATTGGAAAGTAACTAACCCTTTATGCTTTAAAATTTGCAGGAATTTTAGGAATGCCAAGTAAACGAAGCTTAGCCAACGCATGAAGGCTTGGAAAAATGCAAAGCCCAACATTATTCTGCTATTCAAAGTAGGTGTTCTTATGCTCTACTCCATCTACCAACCAAATGTGCACTAGATTTACAGTGGTCTCTCCAAATCCCTACTCCACACATAGAGGGGAAACACCCATAATTGGGAGAAAACATGTTCCTAATAATAATAATAATAATAATAATGTCCCTTAGGTGTAGGAAAGTCGGTGATAGAGTGTGTTTTTAAGGAACTCCGTGACGTTAAGTCACTGGTTTGAAACCTGCAGGGACAAAAAATACAACCATGTTAAGGGTTGGTGTGGCTCAATACGTGTGTGATCCCCAGGTGATTTTGACGGATTAGATGCCCATGAGTCATGGTTTATCAGCTACAGGTTAGTCCCATAGGTCACGAAAAAGATATAAAAATAATAATAAAATAAAAAAAGATCGATTGATCTGACGCTGACTGGAGGTGACGGTGCCCTGCAGATCTCACTTCAACCCCTGTGCAGGCCCAAGCCCGATCGACCTACAGGGACCGTCGATCGACTAACAATGAGCGAGGGGCTGCATCCCTCAATCTGTGTGCCCAGCTGGTAGCGGTGCCCCACTGCCTCCCCTACCACTGACATCGATTCCTTTAGGTGTCTTATCAACTCCCAAGGGAAGAAATCGCCTGCCATCCCCCTTCCAAAATTCATCAAGAAACTAGATGAAGTCCCAAAAATCGCCTTGCCACCAGATCATCCCATGTGCATCGCAGTGTCCCTCACAGATCGGGCGTTGGTCGAATAGTTTATAGGGCTCTGACCCTCTCCTCAAACAACAAATAAATGGGTGCAAAAAAATTGTAGGCCTTTGATATCCAACATCATTGCCTCTTATGTAGTTGGAAGAGGCTTCTTCTTATTTGAGTTTATCTCCAAGGAAGATCATGATTCGATCTTCAGAAATGGACCCTATTTCATGGGGCCTCAAGGCTTGTATCTCAATATATGGTTGCTAGACTTTGATTCGGTTGTAGACATCCCTAAAGTGGTTCCGGTCTGGGTTCGCCTACCCACGCTGTCGATCCATTGCTGGAACCCCAAATCACTGAAGTCAATAGGAAATGGGCTGGGAAGATACATTGATAAGGCAGATCCCAAGGACCAGTATTCATGTGCTCAGATATGTGTGGAAGTAGACCTCGAAGTCAGTCTCTCGGAAGCCATCAAGCTAAATGTGGGGGAATGCCAACACTTCCAAATGCTAGACTACAAACAACTTCCTTTCAAGTTTAGAAGTTGTCACGAATACGGGCACTTCCAAAAGCATTGCCCAAAAAATCAGATCATGCAATAGGAGAAGGAGATAGGGGAAGGGTGGCAGCAATCCAATCGATCAAATCCCAACACTAAAGAAAATCCCAGAAGAGAAATCAAATATCCCAATCTAAACCCAACAAATCCAAGAAAGAACAAGGAAACTCAGAAAACCCATATTGAAGTTGAAAATAGTTTCTCTGGACTAGGGGATCTAGAAGCGGAAGAAAAGGATCCCAATGAAAGTGCGATGGAGCACTAATCCAATTAGGAAGGGAACAAATTGAAAGACAACGAATTACCTCCTTCCTAAGATTCATGAAACACTTATGAAGCAGAGGAGGTAGGGAAAGAGACCGAAAGCTTGAAAGAAGAAGATGAGGAATTTGATATCTCCCAAATATCTCCAAAACAAGCAACTAGGGGGTGAAAATCTGAAAGAGAAAAGAGGTAAACTGCCACCTACAAGGACATGGTCCAAGGATCTCAACCCACATTGGAAAAAATGCTAAAAAATACAAGGAGCACTAGGCATCAAGGGCAGCCTTCAAAGGGGGATTCCACAGACCTCAGAAGTAAGTAATTCAGGTCGTCTCCTGGAATTGAAGAGGATTAGGGAGTAGAAATAAAGAAGAAGAGAAGAAATATCCGATTTTCATCTTAAAGCTATATATCCTACTAATCCAAGAGATCAAAATGGAGGAGCATGACTTCCTTCTCGCCAGTCAGAAATTTTGTAAAAAAGGAGCAGCCGAAATAGTCAGCACTAGAGGAGCCTCTAGAAAAATAGGCACCTTGTGGGATGCTACCAAATTTGATCTGGTATTTTCTGAATCCTGCAATTACTGGATCCTCAACCACCTTCTTCACAAGCCCTCAGGACACCAGATTTGTCTCTTTAACATTTATGCTCCAGTTCTTCTTTTGAAAAAAAAACAATGTTGTGATATTATTAGAGAGTCCCTTAGAACCCATCAGCTAGAAAATATCATCCTAGCTGGGGACCTCAATGTAACGCTCTCCCTTGAGGAAAAAAATGGGGCTCATTAGTCAGATATCCAATATGAGAATGGGTCGTAGATATCATAATGGAATGGGATCTTGATGATATGAAGCCCTCTAGAGGCAAATTTACTTAGTCTAACAAAAGGGTCGGACTGGGTAACATCGTTGCCTGCCTAGAGAGATTCTTGATCCAAAATGCCTTCCTAATCTTAGGCATTAATGTTGCTTCTAAAATCGTCCCCTTCAGTGCCTCCGATCACAAATCAATAATCCTTGAACTCTCTAATGATGAAAACCTGGGACCTATCCAATTCCGATTCATCCCCTCTTGGATCCACTTGGAGGGATTTCAAGATCTGGTCCTCAATGTTTGGCAGACTCCGGTTTCGGGCTCCCCTTTTTTTGTTTGGGAAGAAAATATTTGGAGGCTCAAAAAAGCCCTCAAAGGGTGGGCTAAAGCTATGAAATCACCCCTCAATCATAGATTGGAAGCTCAACTCCACCTGGAAAGACATCAACTGCATGTGGAAGAACAATCTATCACTCCTGGCAAGCTGGAACAAGAAGCATCCCTCCAGAGCACCCTTCACTCTGCATGCAGACTGGAAGAGGAGTATTGGAGACAAAATTGTAGAAGCATATGGCTAAAATATGGTGACAGGAACACCACTTACTTCCACAAACAAGTGGAATCTTGAAAGAAAACCAATTTTGTAAAAGAAATCCATTCTCAAGACCAAGTTGTCTCTTACTTCGAAGAAATAAAAAAAGCTGCTCACAACCACTTCAAAAAAATGTATACAGAGGAGTCACAACCCCAAAATTTAAACTTCCAACATATTTTAAATCAAGTGCCCTCTAAATTGCAGCCGAACTCCAATCAAATCCTCATTTCCCCTGTCTCTAGAAGAGAAATCAAAAGAGAATTAAATGAGATCAAACCTGACAAAGCACCAGGCCCCGATGGATTCACTGTTGGTTTCCTCAAAGCATGCTAGAAAACAGTCAAAAAATACCTCCACAAAATGGTGTTGAAATCGCAGGCCTGCAACAAGATCAGAGGGAGCACCAATTCAACCTTCTTGGCCCTCTTACCTAAATAGAAATGGGCCACCTCCTTTGATCGGTTCCATCTAATATCTCTCTGCAACATAGGTTACAAAATTATCTCAAAGGTGATAGTCAATCGAATTAAAGGTCTCCTTCCAGCTATCGTTCCAGAAAACCAAGGCAGTTTCATCAAAGGGAGGAAGATATTGGACAACATAATTCTGGTATAGGAAGCCATCCTCACAAGCACCCTCCCTAAAGAAAAAGGTATAGTTGTTAAACTGGATTTGGCTAACTCTTTTGACAGAGTTAGACACAAATTTATCTTTCAGGTGATGTTGTGATTTGGCTTTGCCCCTCAATTTATAAGTTGGGTAAAATCCTATATTGTCTCTCCCTAGATATCCCCACTGATCAATGGCAGAGAAACAAACTTCTTCCAAGCATCTAGGGGGCTCAAACAAGGCTGTCCCCTCTCGCCTCTACTCTATGTTATCCAGGCCTCAGTATTCAACTTTCAATTAGAGAACAATTGTCTTCACCAAGAGATAAGGGGCCTTAGTGGAAAGAGGAACCAAAGAAATAAATCATGCTCAGTTTGCAAACAATACGCTCCTAGTTGGAGGAGCTAGCACTATCATAGCTAGGAAATTCAAACAGGGGATAGACATCTACATAGCTGCATATGGAAGAAAAATAAACTATGAAAAAAGTTAAATTTTTGGTTGGAACTACACTCCAAGGGAAATGACATACATCTCTAGAGTTCTGGAGATAACAAGGAAATCACAATGGGATTCCTTCACTTACTTAGGGATACCCATAACTAAGTCTTCTCCAAAATCTACTCAGTGGCTCCCATTAATCGATAAGGTGAAGAATCAAATCAATTCGTGAGGATATTCTTGGCTAAACCTGGCTGGAAAAATGGTCCTCATTAAATCGATGCTCTCCAGCATCCCGATCTACCAATGCTCCACCTTGTTCACTCTGACTGGATTCATCTCCAAATTTGAGTTGTTGCTAAAATGTTTCCTATGGAAAGGGGGGAAACACAACGAAAACAAGTTTCCTTTAGTAAGCTGGGGGAATATTACTAAACCATTGTACGAAGGGGGTCTTTAAATCCACGATATAAGAACCCAGAACCTGGCTCGCAGGGCTAATATCCTCTAGTATTTAATAAATGGGAAGACAACCTGGAGTAAGAAAGTCCTCTGGAAAAAGTATTTCTCAGGAGCAAGGAAAAATTGCCTCGATGAAAACCCAAAAACTTCAAGAGGTTCCCCAATCTTTGCAATCTGTCAAAAAGCTCGCCCCCTCTTCAAGGCGGATCTAACGTGGATTCTGGGGAATGGGAAAAACATTTGCATCTGCGATGATTCCATTATTGGGCATCCACCTCTGGAATTCTTGCCAGGCATCTCGAATATCAAGCGATGGCTTCAGTCCCAGCACACAACCATTCTCTCGGATATCTCAAGCTTGAACAACGACGAAACTTGGAAGGAATGGAGCATCCTGATCTCCCCAAGTCATCTCCACAATGAAGAAATGATCCTGTGTAGTCAGCTTCAGGGTAAATCCCCTCTCTCTGCCTCCACGACGGATTCTCGTGGCTGGGGAGATCTCTCTGGAAAATACATTGCATCCCAAGGTTACAAAAAGTTTAAAGTTATTTCTGGCGTGACGCCCAACCCTGTGATCTGGAAAGGTGTTTGGAATACCAAAACACTGCCAAAGGTGGACATGTTCATTTGGATGGTGGCCCACAACAACATACTCACAGGAGATATTCTTAAAAAAAAAGGTTGGGAAGGCTCCACAAGATGTCCCCTTTGCTTTCAACATGAAGAATATTCCAACCACCTCTTGATATCTTGTGCCTATGCAAAAGAGGTATGGGAACTCGTCCTCTCTCCTTGGTTGAATCTTGTGAGTATCCTGGAATAAATACCAAATATCCTCACAAACTGGGATAAAAAGTGCCCCTTCACTCCCCACAAGAAAGACAGGCTCAAGTACTGTTGAATGTCTCTCTCGAAGTTTACTCTATTGATGATTTGGCTGGAACGTAACACTCGATCTTTTAGAAGCAAAACCTCCACACCTGTACATGTAGTTGTCTGAGCTAAAGTGCGGCTGGGAGATTGCCTTCATTCGCTAAACCTTCCAGAGAATAAATCTCAACTTCTGCCTCATGAAGAAGATTGGATGATGAGCCTAATCCCAAAGGCCCCTGGTGTTGGGTCCCCTCATTCGCATGGGAAATTTCTATGGATCCATTGAGCTTCTCAAACTGGAGGAAGGCACTCCATCATTGTGCTCTATTCTTTGACGGAGCCTCTAAAGGGAATCCAGGAGAAGCAAGAGGATGAGGGGTTATTCTGAGTCCAAATGAAACAACCAAATTCACCCTCTCTTGGGGGATTGGAGAAGACACCAACAACATCGTTGAAGCGCTCACACTCTGGCAAGGAATTCGTCAAGCCTTGGCAAGGAAAGTCAAAGTGGTCAATGTCTTTGGAGACTCTCGGGTGATAATCCAATCCCTAAACATCCATGCCCTTCCCCACAACATGAGGCTCCGACACATAATGTGAAATATCAGGACGTTACTTCCATCCTTCCACAAAATTAAATTATTTCACATCCTTCGGGAGTTGAATGGAGAAGCGGACAAAGCAACCAACATTGCTACCTGGTTGAGAAAAGGGACCCTGTATATTAATGGAAATACACAAAGCTTCAATATTCCTTAGATCCGAGAGTATTTAAGCTGACATAACAAAAGATAGATGAACTCTATGTAATGCTAATTCTGCCTCTTAGGACAAGGCATGAAATTAATGGTGTACCTATGCTAGTGATTATCACTGATTTTTAATACAACCCATACCTGTTACTGTTAAAAAATAATAATAATAAAAGAAAAAAAGAAAATAAATGCTACCCTCACACTCCTCTCACCCTCCTTACAACACAAAGAAAAAAAATGCACACATGGACACATTTAAAAAAATTAAAAATTATAAACAAATTTTTAATAATAATAATAATTTTAAAAAGAAAAAGAAATAAATCAAATTAAAAAATAAAATAAAATAAACAACGGTTTTGCGGGGTGGGATTTCTAGAATCGCCTCCCCCCCCAACTCTTTTTTCAAGTTTTTTTAGTTACATTATGAGGTTTTAAGGCTATGGTTTCAAAAGGTTGCAATTTTAACCCTAAAAAGATGTGTTACTTGTAGCACCACTTTTTGAAACAAGGGGTAAAATCAACCACTAAATTTGACCTCTAACAAAATGAGAGTTCTATAGGGTTCTCATCAAAACAAAGTTACCAACTTAACAAGCACTGTGACCTTAAAACAAGAACTCTAGCCCAAAAATATCATATTTTTGGGTAAAAAACACCAAAATCAACTACCAAATTAAAAAGTGGTGCTATCGGTAGCACCATTTTCTTGGGAGGTGGTTAAAATTGCAACTTGTTTGAAATCGCAAAGTATTTTGGGTAAAAAACACCAAAATCAACTCCCAAATTAAAAAGTGGTGCTACCGATAGGACCACTTTTGGGGGAGGTGGTTAAAATTGCAACTTGTTTGAAATCGCACAATATTTTTAGGTAAACAACACCAAAATCAACCCCCAAATTAAAAAGTGGTGCTATCGGTAAGACCATTTATTTGGGAGGTGGTTAAAATTGCAGCTTGTTTGAAATCACACCTTGAGATTGCGAACATAACCCTAAAATTGACCCTTGAATCGAAAAGTGATGTTATCAGTAGCACCATTGTTTTTCCTGGGAGTTAAAACTATGACCTAATTAAAACCGTGACCTTGATCACTGGCACCACCACACATAAAACACTGAAACACGACTCCTAAATCTAAATGTATTATCACTTGATAATTGATTTACTAATTAATTTTATTTTTTTTAATAATTTATGTTAAGAAAATATTTATATTGGAAAAAAAATACACCCCTAAACAAATTTTTAATTAAATTGGAAAAAAAAACAACCTAAACAAGTTCTTTTTGTTTTTGGTAAAAAAAATACAAATTTATATTTTTGTTTTTGTAAAAAAAATACAAATTTCTGTTATAAATGAAGAAAAAAAATTTGTTAAAAAAAAATTCAAAATTTTTTAAAACAAATATTAAAAATGAATTAAAAAGGAGTAATTTTTTTTTCCAATTAAATTAAAAAAAACCTTAAAACTCTCAATTTAAGAGACCAAAATTGAAAAAAAAATCGTAAAAACGCAAATTTTAATTAAACTATAAAAGAATATAAGCATGAAAATGAAA
>JZKD02S0537218.1:247857-274335 GCA_000966675.3 Picea glauca
CTTTAAAGAAAATTAAAAAAAAACACATACAAAATCACAATTAAAAAAACATTTAAAAAAAAATCACAATTATAAAATTAAATTAAAATCACAAAAGTATATCCAAATTTAAAAAACTTAACAAAAAAATTAAAAACTAGAACTAAAAATAATTCTAAAAAAATTAAATTTAACTACAATTATATCTAAACCTCAATCCAAATATAAAAAAATTTTAAAAAAAAAAAAACCATAACTAAAAAACATTAGAAATAACTAAACCTAAATCCAAATTAAAAAAATTTAAAACTGTAACTAAAACTTATTAAACAAACTTTAATCTTTTTTTATTAATTTTGCAAATTGTGGTGGGGGAGGGGCGATGTCGGGCATCGCCCCAACTTAACACCCATGGGATGATGGGATGGCTCCAAAAGAAATCCTATTAAATTCTTCTTATTTTCTAGTTTATGGGAAGGAAGTTATTCTCCCTTTCAATATAGTTTTTTCTTGTCCCAAGAAGTATTAGGGGAAGATGCTTTAGGAATCCAAAATCAAATAATTTTGTTGGAATTGGAAGAGAATGAAAAGAAAAAATTGAAATTATTTGGACACCAATGCTTAATTAAAATTGGTTTAACAAAAATACATTAAAAAATAATTTGAAGTCTATGATCTTGTTCTCATTGTGGAAAAATCCCATAAAAGAAAGGAGTAACATGCTAATCTTGACCTACTATGGATTATACCTTATCAATTAACCATAAGATTAGGAAAGTATACTTATCATCTTCAAGACCCATAGGGTAGTAAATTTCCTTTACCTATTAATGTTCTACATTTAAAATGTTTCTTCCACTTATTCACTCCAAAGGAGTAAATCAATTTGTACATAGTAGTTATATTTTCATTGTTAAAATAACCTCTATTTCCTCTATGTTGATTAGAATTAGGTGATTGTGCTTATTAACAACTTGTTTGTGTTTTAATAAATGGACGAAACATCCTAGTTTTGTTTTCATTATCTTCTAATGGTTGTTAGAGCTAGTAGAATATAGTTGAGATACATATTTACAATCATCCCCTCATTAATCACCCTATATTCACTTATTGATATGTTAATAACACTTGGAAACTATCATATTATCCTTCATGAAGGTGAATATTTAAATTCACTTATTGATATGTTAACAACACTTGGGGAACTATCATATTATCCTTCATGAAGGTGAATATTTAAATTCTTGATCAAAATATTATATGGATTACTCTTATTCTAAATATGATCAACATCATAAATATAATATAAGGTGACTAACCCCTTACTAATAAGTTTGATAAGTGTTGCTTATTTCCTCTATTAAAAAGAAAATGAATTTAAGAAAAAAAGGTGATGTAAACATCTTTTATTAGGTCTATGAATGTGTGGTTGGTAGTAGAGCACCACTTTGATACCATGGTAACTCCACCAGGGCTATGAACATCCAATTAATAGTGGAGAAACACCCGAGGGAAAATTTTGATAGTCATACTCATAAATATAACATATGCTTATATTTATAAAGACCAAAGGGAATTGATGTTGTGACTTGAAACAAAGAAATTCACACCCTTTATTTTTATCGAGATAAATTTCTCAAATCTTGTTTTGTTATTTCTTTATAGAGCTTATTATTGAAATTATCAATTACAAGAGATTATCCTAATGTCTTTGCTTACATTTATCTACTAACACTTTGATTCTTATGAAAATGGTCATGTTTTATTTTCCTTATTTTAGACACAAAGATTCTAGGTTTTTCTAGTGAATAGCTATCCATCTCACAACACGTTCATATGTACATAGGTTGTCACCTTGAAAATTTTCCCAATGAGAATGAGAAATTTAATAAAATTAAATATTTATCTATTTTTTATATAAAATTTATTAAGGTATGAAAATATGTATGAGAATCTCGTGAAGAATAGATTTGAATGGCTTAAAGGTCTCTTGGGTTGGGAACATTTATTGAAATTTTGAATGTGAATCTTTGTTATTCTTGATATTAATACCCTTTCTCAATGTTGTTGTTATGAGAGTAAATATTCAAAAAAATTATTAAAGTTAAATTTTCATTTCTTTAAATCCTAAACCCTTTTCAATTCAAATTATATATATTTAGAATCACTAGTAACAAAGTCTATTAATTATGTTTAGTGAAAATGTGTTTATTTTAATGATTCCCAAGTGCTTCACATTTCAAGACTTGTAAAGGTCTTATCTATTCGAATATAAACTCATGAGAGCTTGTTCCAAGGATCTTGATTTCTTCATGTCCATTGGTCAAGGCAACTATTATCCATTAGAATGGTTAAGACAAAATACTTTGATCCCTAAGTCCAAACCTAAGTTTTTAATTATTTAGGTAATTTTTATTCACTTGACCTTTGAAATACAAAAGGCCTTCAATTTTTAGGAGCCCGACTCATTTCTTTAGCTCCAGAATTGTTGGAGTCCATCGTTAAGAGATTACTAGACAAAGTCAGTGAACATATTCGAAGATATGGACATTGAAGGCATGGAAAGTGGATGCATTAAGCTATATAGAAGTTGACAAATTTCGAATTCCTTCATTATTTTAAAAGAACATTGTCCTCTTTTTGCTCCATGCATAGCTTGAAGTAGGTCAATTAGCATTCGTGAAAGTTGGAAGATTTGTAGGTGCTAAGGAAGAGTTATATTGAATACCCCATAGCTAGGAAATGATTCATTCTGAATTTCACTAATGGATTACCAAGATAGTGATATGTTCTCACATATAGTTTATGAAGTTCTGACATATAAATTATGAAATTAAATATGTTCAGAATTCAAGTTACAATCTACCTTCCAAGGTTTAGGCAGAAGTTAAGTTGAACAGTTTCTCGTGTCTTTTAATTTGACTCTCTGTAAATGTATGTAATGAACTCAAAAGAAATGGGATTTTTGAGAATAATAACATTGTTATAATTTGAAATTCTAACTTTTTTTAGGTATGGATGATTATTGATGAATTTTGGTGGATGATGGTTTTAATCTATTTCTTTATTTTTTAATTTGAAATTCTAATTTTTTTAGATATGGATGGTTATCGATGAATTTTGGTTGATGATGGTTTTAATTTATTTCTTCATTTGTTTTTATTTTTTCATGGTTGAATTGTGATTATGTTATTTAATGAATTTGATTTTTTGTTTCATTTAAAATGTGTTCACTTGTTTGTTTGTTAATATAGAAATGTATATATGAATTCAAATTATTGTGTTTTTTAAAGACACAATTTTTTCAAATTTATTAGAGATTTGAGTCAAAATATGAAATACTTGATCACTTATTTTTAGCACAATACAAATTTGTTTCATTGCCTTTATTTAATTAAATTACTCTTTTATTTTTATTTATGTATTTGTATACTTGTAATAAAAATCAAAAAAATAAATAAACTCCAAAGCAAATCCATTAACCAATACCATAAACTAGAGGATTTTCCAGGTAAGGGTGGGAACCGATGTTACATGTTTTAGTCTAGCAATTCCCTTAACATTGTCTTGGGATAAAATATTGTGTCAACATGAGCGTCTTGTTCTAACTGGAAGCAAGAATTAGATGTGAGTAACGTCCTCCTAAGGTTATCATTTTCAATGTCATGTATCCTACCATTGTATTATGTTTTGCTTCACTCATATACATATGTGGCCTTATCCTTTGCATGGTTGTCATCATATGTCCTTCCCACACATGAGAAGAGATAATAAGGGACATCTATCCTTTCTGAGAACTTGCTTTAATTTTATTTTTCCTTCTTTCTAGATCTTGTCCACACTTAGTCACACACAAAAAATATTGTCCTTACCAATTACATGTCTTGTTGTAGTCGCCTAGGTGTCTTAAGTTACCCATTCCCATCTTAAGGTATTTTCTATCATTTTTCCCTACTCACATTGGGTTCCTTCCATCATTATTCGAGTCTATATAACTCTACTTTTATGATCTTGGTTTATTTTACTCCAACAACAATCCCTTTAAGTGGTTCCCACTAGTTCCCAATATTTAGTCCAAGGCTAATATTTTATAGTATAATTTTTTTGTCTCATCAACTCTACTTCCCTCGATATTCTCTCTTCATTAAGCAGATCCCTTTCATTGGTTTTTCAGGTTTTTCAACCCTACTTCCATTGATGTTTTTTTCCCTACTCACTACAATAAGGATTCCACAAATAAGTGTCCCATGTTTCCCAGTGTCCCATGTTTCCCAATTCCTTTTTACAAGAAATATTAATTCAAGGAACACTATATCCCCCCTACATAATTTTTTGAGTTCATAAACCTCTAAATTCCTTGATGTCTCAACACACCAATGACAATTCCAATGATTTTGGCCTTTCTTAAGTAGGGCCATCCCCTCATAAATGATTTTGTCCCATGGAGTCCTACTATTTGTTCTTGATTTCATTAACCCTACTTACCTTAATCTTTTTCTCATTTACTCCAAGAATTATATATTTGATTCCTTTGTAGCAATTTCTGATCTTAGTAACTCTACTTTCCTCGGTTGTCATGTTTTTTCACATTTTTCCCAACCACCATTCAATGTTTGGATTCCTCAATATGTTAGTGTTCAATGTTTAGACGCTCCATGGAAATCTAATTGGATTGGACCTCCTACCTTAGGTTTTATGACTCTTATGTTTTTACAACTTGTTATAAAATAATAGGTGTGGTCGTTTTCACCATAGACAATATCTCAATATTATCACCCAACCATAGGCACAAAGGTCACCCCCATGCACCTTAACCTTGACAGACAAAATAATTCTAGAAACAAACCCTAGAACCAATAGCCAACCAAGGTAGTGTACTTATATCCAAAGCTAGTGTACCAAGTAGAGAGTCCAATCCATAACCAAACACCAAGTCAGTACTGCAGTAGTTGCAACTCTCCTCCAGTCATGCACACCACTTTTCCTTATGCAGTTGTGAAAGTGAGTGAGAACAAATGAGCTCTAGCGCCCTTTATTTATACTACTCCAAGTCACATGATTGGGCCAAATTATCTTTCTGGAGGCTAATAACTTAATATTAATTATTCTCTTGAGCCGACTTGTCTTCTAGGATTATTATCCAACATTTTAGGGTTTCTCTTGCTTCCCGAAATATTCTAGTCTCGTCAAAGGTTACACATAGATGTTAATACCTCCCGCAAATACCGTAATATCAACACTCCCTCCTATCTCGGGAGGTATTAAAGGAAATGGTCTTGAGAAAAAACATACCATTCAATCGATAGCATCATCATAGCCACACATGTTATCTCATGATTAAATCACAAGCACCATCATCACTATCCAACTAGATAGTCTCCATGGCAATCAAAACAATGACATCCAATAGAACACAACCATGTATATTCATAGTATACAACTACTATCCAGTGGTACACAACCACTCCTAGTAGCACACGACTACTAACCAGTGACACAACCACTCCTAGTAGCACACTCCTACTATCCAGTGGTACACAACCACTCCTAGTATACAACTACTGTCTAGAGACATGCAATATCCACAACAACCATATCATCTGATATCAACCTGCATAAACAATATCATGATACAAACTGAGTCATCTGGGCCATTCTTCCACTCACATCTATGAGATATTGGAAGAGCATATGCCCTCAAAAATTTAAGCATCAACCATGGGCTAACTTAACTATTATTCCCAAGCATAGAAGAATAATTGTCCCTGATTTCTGAACTTGGACCATTCAACCTAACTGAGCCATTCTTTCGATACAATTCATAGTGCAACCTGGAGATAATGAGTCTTCCCTAGGGAATGAATGTCCGGACCATTTCCTATGGAAATGATTGTCCTACACCAACCTCCTACATCAGACCATTCTTCAAAACTACTCACAACTGTGAACTTCGAAAGAATGACTTCCTGGAGAGACATACCATTATGCTTGACCACTTCTCAGAGTGACTGCCAAGGAGAATGACTGTCCTAGATCACCCCCCCACACTAGCCACAAGGGGAATCATTGTCTATGGTACATCAACAATATGTCGGACCATGACTATTCATTTTGGACCATTTTCCAAACTGGAAAATGACTGTCCATCAGAAATATTGGACCATTTTTTGAACTGTAAAGTGACTACCCAACTTGGACCATAAATGATTGTTCATCAAGAATATTGGACCACTTTCTGGACTGGAAAGTGACCGCCCAACCTTGACTGTACATATATCAATAACATATCAGTTCTCCCTCCCAACCTGGGGAGTAATCAATTCTCTTTCCAATAAAGAAGTCATCTCCACAAGTCCAACTTGTCCCTTAAGTACGCAAACTTTTCATCTTGGATAGAGGCTTTACCAAAATATCTGTTATCTTCTCATTAATGGAGATGTACTGGAGAACCACTTCTCCCCTCTGGACTTTATCACAGAGAAAATAATACTTGATCTCAACGTGCTTCAACTTATTATGAAACACCAGGTTCTCTAAGAGCTTCACACAACTATGGTTATCACAATATATCATGTTTGAATCCAACACCTAATCAAACAATCCAGAAACCAGCTTACAAAGCCACATTACTTTCATACAAGCATCACAAGCTGTAATATACTCTACTTCTACAATGTTGAGTGCAACAGACTTCTATTTCCTGCTAGCCCATGATATCATGGCAAACTCAAATTGAAACATATTCAAGAGTCACTTCTTATGTCATCTTCACTCCCTACCCAATCTGAATCGATAAATCCATGCAGTTATATATCATAACTCAAATGTCCCACAAAGATATTTCAAGGCATGCTTTGTAATTATTCAATTCTCATGGCTAGGTTCCACCTGGAACTATTTTCACAACAAAGAAAATATATGATTGAGTATTCTCCAAATACATTAACGATCCATTCAATTGTCGATACATGGATGATTCTATTGGATCAGAGTATCTCAACTTATTCAGATATGTCATCATGGGATTTTCCCATGGATTTGTAATCTTTTATCTCGGACTTCTGAAGAACCATTTCGATACACTTCCTCTGTCACAGGAAGTTTTAACCATGCTTTTGTTGTACATGAGAGGCTTTTTGTTGTAGGTGAATCACCCTGCGGACAAGTGGATTCCCTCTTGGTCTCTAGACTCCTAAGGCCAAGACAAAAAAGTGCTTAACATGGACACTAACATCCTTTCATATCTAATCAAGCTAACATACGAAGGAGAAGAAGAAAAATATGTACCTTGTTAATGGTGTTTGTCCTTGCAAAGTCCAGGGTGAGCTTCGATCCTGAGCTCCTGGATAGATCCTGTAAAACAAACAAAGATACAATGGACTTACTACTCTACTGAGATTATCTCAAATATAGATCCATCTACAATAGACAAAACCATATGGAACAAAAAAAAGTTTGAAAGAAACAAACCAAGCATTGATTATTATTGAGAACAAGTAAAAGTACTTACAATCCTTTGATGAAGGTGCAACAGATTATTCCAGTTCTCCTTGTCCAACCCCTTTGCTCAAGTAATATACATTGATTGCTTTTATGAAATCTCACTCATGAGATCATAAGTTTCACATCTCCAATCTCTTATGTTCATACCACTTACAGGATCATAAGTTTGGTATCAATCTCTAGTCTCTTTCCCTTTTCACCATATAACCTTGGAGAGGTCCAACCACTTGAGAGATATTTGGGATAAGTTGAGGATTCATCTACTTCAGTTGAGGATCCTCCCTAATATCATGCCTTGACCATCTATTCGAATCCAACCACCTTCAAGAATTGAGGGATTCTTCCCTGATTTGTCTCAACAAACCCAAAACTTGCTCAGAAAAGGGTAGTGCTCCCCCAAAAGGGTGCACAGGGCGCTCAAACACTCCCCCAAATAGGTTTAGGGAGCGCCAACACTCCCTAACGATGGGTAGGGGAGCGCTCCTCTCCAAAATCCATTTTTTAGTGGTTCTTTAAGTGGCAACAGGTTTGTACTCCCTGTCAACTGATTTCTCTTCTTCAAAACTAGTCTTTGGGGTGTCTTAAGTGTCTTTGTGTTGTCGTTAGAGGAATGACATAGGCAATATGGCAATATGATGTTTGTGAAACTTGAAACACTTGTGGTCAATATGCGACACTTACAACACTTTTAATGATGACACTTGCGACACTATTGAAGTGAGTAATTTTGATGTGTAACAAATTTCCCCCCAAAGTATGAAGTTAGAAGACGATGATGACTAAAGTACTTTGTAGACTTTTTCGAGCAAGGGTATGGATGCAGAGAAATTGGAAAAATCTGCACACAACCATCCAACAAATATTATGACATGTTTCAAAACCCAAGGCAGGCATACCTATGCTTGAGTGATAAAGACGTTTTAGGTATGGACACCATAAAATACACTGTAGATCCATAATTATATTGACAAAATGGTATAGCCACTGCAGATACAGTGTGGATCTATACTCCTATGACCTAAACTAATCGTAGCCACGAAGAATACACAGTGGATGTACGAGATGACAAGACATAGCCACGACCAATACAAAGTGGATCTATGTAACAATATATGTGTCATAGTTCAAAATAACTCCTTCACAACCTGGGAAAATTACATATAAGAGTGATGACTCAACCCAAGGTCTTCTTACTGATCCAGATGTAGTACGAATCTAGCCATGTGAATAGATGTCCTGATGTTGAACATGGCAGAAACCACTTGATTACCGGTCAATGAGGTAAACCGTTAACAAGTGCGAGAGAGATCACCATTGATGTCAATGATTCCCAATGTACTCTAATACATTCCAACGAATGTGAATGAATGAGCTGAAGCCGAACATCCGTGGAATCACCCGATCAGGGGTCGATGATGTAAACCCACTGTTGGACACAAGGAGGCCTTCCATTGAGGCATGCAAGTCCCAAGGTATTGACTGGTTTCTAAGTCTAGCTCCTCGATAATGTGTTGAAGTCGACAGGAATAGACTCATCGAAGGAGGGCCTTGATGTATCCCCCATCAACGACACAAAACTGACACAGAGATGTAATTGGTAGATCAAATGAACATGGACTGAAATGGGTACTGAAACAGGATATTTGTGATGGATGACTCTCGAGGCAGATACTTCCCTTTAACACTGAGGCACAATAGCAGAAACTTGACATGGACCAAAACACGATAATGCAGTGGATACAGTGACTTTCATCGTGTGGCCCAAAGGAGTAAAAAAAACTCATAGGATTGGCTCAGTGCAGAGGTTTAGCGGATTAAAATGTGTGCAAAGACAAAGTGTCATGTTCAAGGGTGACCGTAAGGGCTACTGGTAGTGTTCTCAAAAATTGTTTGGCTTGCTTCCTTCAATTTTTCCCCCATCCAGATAGATGAGTACCTCTTTTTAATTTAATGAGCTTGAGGAGGGTAACACATGCTTGATATGAATCACCTTTGGTAACTCCCTCTTCCTTTGTTTCACGAACTGGAAGAAGTAAGGGTTCGGTCTCATGTGATCCCTTTAATGTATGAATGTTTAACGAGTCTAGAGAAGGTAAACTCGGTGGTTTTTCATATTTAGAGAGTCTGAAAACAACTTAAAGACGACTCCAATGTGCTCCTTTTTCGTAATATTAGTCTCGTGAGGCCTAAAAAGAGATAAATTATCACTCAAAAGACACCCTTTCAAACCTTTTAATGAGTGGGAAAGGAAGCAAGATCACTCGGCAATATTTTCATGTTTAGAGAGTCTGAAAAGAGATCAAAGACAACTCCAGGGGGTTCCTTTTTCGTATATCCATGCGGGTCCGAAAAAGAGATAAAATTTTACCCAGTTTCATTCTCATGTATTTATGAGCACAAGAAAGAACAAAGACTAAGCTCGGTATGCCCCCAGCTTGAAAGCTAGTGACTTAACTCCAGAATGATCATCAAAGGCTGGAGACATGCCCTCCAAGATTCAATTCATTCACCGACTTTGAGGTTGTCACCAATTTCTCTACTAGATGGAGAAAAAGGATAAGAGTGGATGAAATGAAGATTCAAATAAGAGACCTTACGAAAGACTCGACTCGACATCTATGAGATCTGGTGAAAGACTCGACCTGACAGGAGAGGTGACTGTTTCATTTTTTAACGAGCTTGACACAGGAAAAGAACTATGATTAAGGCTCTGGGTTCAATCCCCATATTTTTGTTTCATTTTTTAATGAGCTTTCCATAGAGAAGAAAACTGTGCTCGTGACCTCTATTTCATTTTTTAATGAGCTTGCTAAACAAAAGAGAAACTATGCTCGTGACCTCTATTTAATTGTTTAACGAGCTTGATACAGAGAAGAGAAACTATGCTCGTGACCTCTGTTTCATTTTTTAACGAGCTTGTCGCAGAGAAGAGAAACTATGCTCATGGACTCTTCTTGATCATGGTTTCCAAGAGAATAACACTTTGGGAAGACACCATATCAAGGGAAAAAACTCGGTCATGGCTTCCAAGAGATATTCAATGGATGGAAGAAAATCACTCTGGAAGGGACACATGTCGAGGGTCTCATCAGGGGTAAGGAGATCAGGCTCTAATAGCCCTACTGAAGAGATCACCATGTCAACTACCGGATCCAAATCATCAGAAGTTGAAGGCATGGGAGATAATGGAAAATCGACATCAGGAGGGGAGATAGAGTGTATATCTTCCCGAATTTTTTCACGAGGAGGAAGAAAAGAGGATCAATGATGGTTATCATCCTGAGGTAGCTCATCAATGTTCAACATTTCTATAATAGATTCATCAGAGAGAAAAATTGGGGAAATGTAGTTGATCGCAGACGACAAGGAACTTAACTGGGATGGAATCACGTAACTATCGGGTGCCAATAGATGTTGGTCATCCAAAGAGGGAGAAATGGATTGGAAAACAACGTATGATGTTTTGGTTGGACTAAGTGGAACGGTGTCACCTAGTGCATCGAATTCCAACGGACTAGGTACAATCCAAGGGTCAGATGATTCCAAAGATTGATAAGTCGCGATCAAAATCATATCGACGGTGGAAATATGATGTGTAGCCAGTGGAAGTGGTGTAGGGAAGGTACCCATAAGGCTAGAATATTTCATCAAGCCAACACCAATGTTTTCATACATGATCTTGTGGTCTCCCAAGAAATGAATGTTGTTGGTAGAAAGAGCGCGAGCGTCGGTTGTGCAGAAATCTAACTGATCAACAGTGACAATTTTGTCTTGATGAGGAAATTGTACACATCGAAAGACCAATGAGGCAACGACTTCCATAGCATAAAACCAACTTCTTCCAAGTAATAAGTTGTAATTGAGGGGAGCATCAACCACCTCGACATCAACAGTGACAGTGTTGCCACCCAATTGGATGGGCAGGGACTGTAAAATCCCATGGGGATGAAAACCTAGCCCATCAAATGCACGTAACATCGTTGGGGATTTGTTAAGTGTGGTTGATTTTAAACCTTTCCAACATGCTAAAGACATGACACAAGTTGAGGCTTCCTCATCCAGAATAGGTCGACGGATTTGTTGATTGTGAACAACAACATCAACTTGAAAAGAAAGTTGGTGGGAGAGTCGAGACGTATAATTGTCCAGGTTAAACATGATATGGTTGGATGACTCAGGATCAATAGCGCCAATAGAGGCTAAGAGTGTTCTACGTTGACTAGGGCAGTGTTGTAGAACTTCTAATGCAGACATAGCACACAGTGCTTGAGCCAAATCATCAACAATGTTGTAGTTCTGGGCGGCACGTGAACTAGGATTAAAGGTAGATTTATGGATAGTTCTCTTAGGAGGGCGTAAGATAGAGTCAGAGGTAGGTTTCTCAATCTAGAGTGGTCCATACGGAGGATTAACCGATGGAGGACTAACATAGGATGGTGATGGATCGGGTAAAGTATCGGTACCATTAGTGACTTCTCCTTTGTCAGGGTTACCTGGTGTGTCGTATGTCTTAGGGAGAGTGTTCAAATTAATCCCATTAAACATATAAATATGTGCACTCGTCGAGGCCTCATCATGAAGATGGCTAGAACTTCCCCCAGGAGAGGGGGTTTGAGCAACCATGGATTACTGCTGTGGAAAAGGCTGAGTAAGCACGACAGGTTGTGAATTTCCCTAGAAAATTTTGGCCACTTCATCATGATGTGGACAATATCAAGTGTAGTGATCATCACCACAAATGATACACAAGAATTTCAGTTTCCATTGTGGTGCTTTTCGGTAGCAGGTGTTTGAGCTTGATTTTTTGGTTGTTCATTGTTGTTAGTATTTTTTGATTTATTTTTTGTCTTCTTCTTACCTCCAGATTGTTGTGAAGGGGCATATTGAAATGCACTCACCTCAGAGATATGAGTTTGGAGAGAGGTAGAGGAGAGTGTGGTTGATTGGGAAGTAGATTGAGTTTTGAAGGAACCAATAACATCGTCTGCATGAGATGAGGATGACAGCTTAGATGGATCGGTATTAGCTCGAGCAGCATTTGGAAGCAAATCATATAGAGTACTAGATTTTGAATAAACCAAATCTAAGTATTGAGCCCGAGCAATGGTTTCTTCCTCGGTGATCGCGCCACTCGTAGAAACATCGCAAATGATCGGGGGTAAAAGTGGTTTAGTAAACCATTCCGCCAATAATATGTCAACAATGATTACCTTGATCATCCTTCGTCATCGTCTCCACTCATGAATATGGTCAGAGATATGCACAGATTCAGTTTGACGAAGGAAGGTCAAGAGTTCAGTACCTATCTCGTAGTGAATAGGTAGTTGAAAGTGCATGAGGAAAGACATGGAAAGGGAGTTGAAATCATGAAAAGAAGCATGTGGTAGTTCAATATACCACTTTGTTATTGAGCACATAAGTGTTCGCTGAAAAATACGCAAACATATAGAATCATCCATGAGGGATTTGGATGAACACCACAAATGGAAAGTCATCACATGGTTATTTGGATCTTCTCCAGATTTTCCGTCAAATTTCAGAATATCAGAAGGAAGTTTAGCTGGAATAATTGGCCAAACTGGTGAATGAAAAATAGGATCATTGGTTAACCGAGACAAGTCTGGGAGATCTAGAGTCATAAGGAAAGGTAGTTGTCGGTTAATTTGCGGATGATAATGGTGTGGCATAGGAACACCAATAAGACCATAAACTAGGTTAGGTGGATAATTGTAACTAGTAGGTCCTCCTACATACAGTTGTTGATGACCAGGATAAGTACGATTTGATGATGGTTGAGAAACATTCGCATAACCCGATGGGTTATGATCATTATAAGCTGGATTATTTTATTTCCCATGAGGAAGATAAACATTTTTCCCTTGAGGAGGGTAAGGAGTAGATCCCAAAGGCGGATACACATTAGATCCATAGGGAGGATAAGGTTGTTGTCCTTGAGGACTCCAGGTGGTGTTTGGGATTCTGCTCGGATAAGGTTGTCCATAAGATGGTCCAGAAGGAATAGGATTTGATACTCCTCCTTGTGGGTTATGATATGAGTGCCTCCCAACATGGGGTTGGGTAAATGTGCCTCCAGAAGATACTCCCTAGGATTGTGAAGGGTTTCCAGCTGATGAAGTTTTCCCCCCTGCCAGTGGTGGATTAAAGATCGAGGTATGACTGGCAAAGGGAGGTTTTCCTCTGGGAAGAACATGAAAAGGGGGTTGTCCCCCGAGAGGGGTAGGCCCACCATAGGATGGTGGTCTTCCAGGAGGGATAGGTCTGCTAGATGGTGGTTTCCCTCCAGTCGGTTTTATTTGGCTGGAAAGGATCTGCATTCTCGGGTGAAAATATGTCCCAACAAGATCGTGCGGAACATGTGGAGATGTAGAGTGAAAGTTTGTAAAAGTGGGGGTAGGGATTGAAGTTCCTTAGGAATGAGTAGAGGTGATGAGTCCAACATTAGGATAGACATGTCCTGGTGCAATAGTAGGTTTAATGACTTGATCGATGGGGTGATTCATAGTTTGACCAGATGGCCCACTTTCAACAGGAGGGTCATGAGGATTAAAGGGTTGTCGAAAGGATTCAAAATTCTCATAGAGATAGCATCCTGATGAAGTCCTCCATACATAATGAGAAGGTGTGGGATTTGTATCTACTGCAGTGGTAGGACGAACATCAATCCTATACTCATCACCAAAGGTTGGTTCTGTGGATCCCATATATGTGTTGGTAAAATCTCTCGCAGGCAACTATGGGACCTCTTCGTCTATGACATTCCCAAGAGAGTCTAAACGAAGCAAAAGTGGTTCGAGAGGAATTTTCGACACAGACGTAGTGCGAGGAGTGGGATTCTCAACCATAACCAAAGCGTCTTATGGGTTGTCTAACAGAGGAGTAACAACACTCCCAGCGTCAGATTGATTTTCTACCTCTCCATGGTAGTTGTCTTCTGGAGGGTTAGGAGGTAAGGGTTGGTAGCCTTCCGGAGGAAGCCCTTGCATCCTACGCCATCGACGAAGACCTTTATCATCTATAGACTCAATTTTGGAGAACAACAGTACACGCTGAAAATCTAGGGCCAAATAAAAAAAAGACACAACATACGCTAATAAAATCCAGGAATCAAAACCAAGCAAACAAAACTTCTCTCGATGATCGTACTAGTTGGTGATGAAATCCAACATCGTGTGACCAAGTCAAGGAGGGGCTAGGATATGGTGGAATTTTTACAATGGCAACCTGCTTAACGGACTTTCACCTTGGTGCAAGCTTCCACGTAGTAATTGTGGATTTACCCTCCAAGGAGCCCGAGTGAGTTTGGAAAATGTTTGTCCCAGGTACAGTGAGACTTCCCTTCATCGTCACCTCGTGTAAGTACCTAAGGATTATGGAAACTAAGGACACCAACTCGCAGTCAGCCCCTGGGCGGGTACAGTCGATAGTCTGATCCGAACGTATGGGTAGGATAACAAGTCTGAAGTCAACTCGAGAGGCTCTCACACATAATCGTGGGTATACCCTCAAGTGACCCCCAATATACGATCCAACCACTACAAACAGTTAAACCATGGAGAGATAATCTCTGTAACTCACCCAAATGTGACCTCGTGCATAACCCCTGTGTGAGAGGGGGATCACAGAAAGCCTATACGACAATTGGATTTGACTCTCCCTATCTTAGGATGCTAATGTTTGTTTTGAAAACTTTGGAGAGTTGTATTCACAGCCTAATCCAAAGTGCTAATCCTAGTCTAATGTTGGTGGAAGATCCTAAAAACAAAATGTTCTAGATAATTTTTAATTAGCGTTCATTTTGTCGTTGTTCTTTACTAAAAGGGTGTATGATAATGAAATTGATGGTGTGATGACTCAATTCCAAAATATGCACAAGAAAATGATAAGCTATCATTTCTTTTGATGAATGGCTATTAAAGGGAAAGAGAAAAAGTTGTTTTCACTATCAAACACTAAGATGCAATGTCCTCATACAATTATTTCTCAATCAAATCTAATGCAATGCAATGCTAAAAATTTCAGAAATGCCTTCTAATATTCAAACCAATCACTAAAATATGTCCTTTTGCTTATATGTGAATGATAATCAGATGTAAAACTTCTAAATGTCAATCATACTTAGGGATTAAACAAACAGAATCAAACCTCACATAAAACAAAAAATACACTCTCGTTGAGAATAAACAAGGACGACAAAGATAACCAAATTTGCAAACAAGAACCAAAAAAACCTCAAACAAAAGAGAAATGTTGGAAAATTGACCTCAAATATCAAATGGAAAGGTTCAAAGACCTTTTGATTTCCTCACAAAAGATTCCACTCAGTCGGATAAAGGAGAAGAAAACAACACGTTAACTCTAGGTCAGCAAAGACAAAAATTGACTTCAAGGCAAGGAAAGGAATTGTCAAATTCCCAAAAATGAAGAGATAAATCCTTAGAAAACATAGTGTTGAAGGCCAATACCAAGATTCACTGAGAGTATGAGACCCTGAGCAAATGCAAAAGGCAAAAACTGAACTCATAAACTAAAAATCTAGAGGATTTTTCACTGAAAACAGGGTAGCGCTCTGGTGTAAGGGGTACCAGAGAACTCCAACACTCTATGTAAGATCATTAGGGAGTTTTTTCACTCTGATAACAAGGGAAAGGGAGCGCTCTACTTCAAAATCTCAGAAAAATGCCCAGAAACTCAAAAAATCAAGGAAATTCAGTCAACCAGGGTGATCATGATGAAATAAAGAGGCAATCAAAAAAATATAAGAATCAAAAAGACAATATGGATAGGGTAAAATGAGTGGGAAAAGAGGTAAAACAAGATCTGGGAAAGGAAACAAAAATCAGATATCCTCCCCTGTCGAGTCGCCAATTTTTGTTGTAGGTGAATCCCCCTGCGGACAATTGGATTCCCTCTTGGTCTCTAGACTCCTAAGGCCAAGACATAAAAGTGATTAACATGGAAAATTACATAATTTCGGATCTAATAAAGCTAACATACGAAGGAGAAGAAGAAAAATATGTACCTTGTTAATGGTGTTTGTCCTTGCAAAGTCCAGGCTGAGCTTCGATCCTGAGCTCCCGAATAGATCCTGTAGAACAAACAAATATACAATGGAATTCCTAATATACTAAGATTATCTCAAATATAGATCCATCTACAACAGACAAACTCATGTGGAACAAGCATAAGTTTGAAAGAAACAGGTCAAACATTGATTATTAATGAGAACAAGTAAAAGTACTTACAATCCTTTGATGAAGGTGCAACAACTTCTTCTAGTTATCTTTATCCAACCCCTTTTCTCAATTAATCTACACTAATTTATTTGATGACATCTCACTCATGAGATCATAAGTGTCACATGTCCAATCTCTTCTGTTCATACCACTTACAGGATCATAAGTTTGGTATCAATCTCTAGTCTCTTTCCCTTTTCACCATGAGGAGACCTCCTTATATAACCTTGGAGAGGTCCAACCACTTGAGAGATATTTGGGATAATTTGAGGATTCCTCTCCTTCAGTTGGGTATCCTCCCTAAGATCATTCCTTGACCATCTATTCGAATCCAACCACCTTTAGGAATTGAGGGATTCTTCCCTGATTTGTCACAACAAACCCAAAACTTGCTCAGAAAAGGGTAGTGCTCCCCCAAAAGGGTGTACAAGGCACTAAAACATTCCCCCAAAGAGGCTCAGGGAGCGCCAACACTCCCTGACATTGGGTATGGGAGAGATCCTCTCCAAAATCCATTTTTTAGTGGTTCTTTCAGTGGAAAAAGGTTTTTACTCCCTGTCAACTGATTTCTCTTCTTCAAAACTATTCTTTGGGGTGTCTTAAGTGTCTTTGTGATGTCATTAGAGGCATGACATAGGAAATATGGTAGTATGATGTTTGTGACACTTGCAACACTTGTGGTCAAGATGTGACATTTGAAACACTTGTGGTCAAGATGTGACACTTACAACACTTGTAATGATGACACTTGCGACACTATTGAAGTGAGTAATTTTGATGTGTAACACTCTTCACCAAGTTGCTTGAATCCATACAAGGTCTTCTTCCATCTGCATACATGGGTCTCTTTTTGGTATACCTCAAAACCTTGAGGTTTCTCTACATTTTCTTCTTCTTCAATTACTTTGTTGATAAGAATAGTCTTTACATCGATTTGATGTAAACTCCAACCCATGGATACTACAAGAGATATAATGGCTCACGTAGAAGTATATTTGGTTACTGGAATAAGTTGTCATCGTAGTCTTTTCCCTCCTTTTGGGAGAAGCCTCTAGCCCCAAATCTCGCCTTATATCTATCAATTCTTCCATTTATAATTCTTTTTCATAATTTCTCACATACATTGTTCTTCATCACAACTTCCTTACATTCCTTCTACTTGACTACTTCTAGTGGATTCAAATCATGTTGGTAGTCTTATGATTTTTGGTATGGTAACTGGTTCAATTTTGTTGTTCTGGCTTTTCTTTCTTTCTTGGAACCTTCATATTCTTCCTCATGTTCCTTTTCAACATTGGAGTCCATGAAATATTGTATATATTCCATGCCCTTCCTTCCTAAGGGTAACAACTTCTTCCTTTAGCCATAGGAACATAAATGTAGATGGACAACCAAGGATATTCAAGGCTTCTTTTCAAAGAAGGCTTCTTCTAGGGTCAAGTTGAACACATGATGCTTATCATGGTTGCTATTTCCAATGAATAACATGGACATATACTTCATAGTATTCATAGATTATTCAATGGATCATATCATTGGGGATTATCTCCCTCCTAATCATGTCTTCATGCTTGAATGAGCAATATCGAGAACTTCCTTGGTTTTATTCTAATACTACATGTTTTTGGAGTTCTACAATCAATTACCTCTATCTAAGAGAGTCCATGCTTTTGTATGTTGCATCTCTCTTTTCTTTCTACAAAGTGTCACAAGCCTTTTCTGGTTTCCTTTTGATTATTGAGTTCCTCCAAATCTAACTCCCTCTGATTCTCTTTAAGTTTGTTTCTATTTGTTCTGATTGTTTCCCATCTGGAAGTTGTTGCAAGCATTGTGTCATCTTTATAAAATTATTCTATGAAAAATTTTGCAAATATTGTTCATCAAAGGTTTGTCAACATTTTTCACAAGGGTACCTACCCGAAACAAGACAAGAAACAAAAGAAAGATCCAAGACAATGTGTTTATGATATTAAATTGAAACACAAATAAGGATAAGGATAGAGGCAATTGCTACAAGCCTGGAAATACATTTTCATGATAGCCTTCATGAGATAACCTACCCAAGACAACAAGAACAACAATGTTTCTGATACAACATTTTTCATATGAAGGATAGTTTCTTGGTAGCATTACTAAGATGATATAGTCTGCGAACAAGAACAAGAAATATCTCCTAGAGGAGGTGGTAGTTCATATTTGCAAATAAGTACACTGGGTTGTATAAGCTACTAAGTACTTATCAATATTGACTTAAGTGACAATAATAAAGATGTCAAACTTGATATTCAAACCTGGAGTCTTGTTATTGTTCCACTTGGATTGCTTTTCTTCTTAGACAAGTATCATTTCTGACCCGTCCCTTATACTTAAAACAATATGATTTATTGACAAAAAATTGAGTTAGATAATACGATCTCAACCTTATAAGATCTTGAATAAAGTCAGCTTATAATGCCATAACAGTCAGAGACATATCAAATCAAAACTGGAGAGTGTGTTGATCTTATGAATATACTGAATCCAATATCATTGCTTTGGACACGATCCCTTCTACATTCCCTACAAACACACTCATGATAACAATACAAATTAAAAGAACGTGTATAGGTACATACCTTTGTTACCCAAATGTGACAGTAACCTTTAGAATGACCTTGTTGGACCAGAGGTTTAGATGCTAGAAGATTGGTAAACATCATAATGTTCCTTTCAGTCGATCTCTCTTGGGCACAACACACACTTTATTCATGCTAGGTCTTATGTCTTCATGACTGCCACGTTTTGAGGTTCCTTCTCTTTTCCTGCTTCAAATTGTGGTTCTGTGATCTTTCCTTTCACGATATCCAACACTTTATTCTTGTCAAGGATGAGGTCAATCCTTGTCTTCCGTGCTTTGAAGTTTGAAACCCATTCTAACTTGTTTTCTAAATTCATATAGTAATTCATGATTGCTTTAACTTGGTCAACCTTTGACTTTGACCAACAACTCAAACTTGACGTCTTGACTTGCTGAGAGTACCAGGAGGTGTGTTAAGCTATGGTGCACTAGTTTATCTAGGAATTAGGTCAATAACTTCACTAAAGGTGCCTCAACATGAGGTTTATGGTTTCATTGTTGCAAAAAAACTATGAATGCAACAACAAATACAACTGAGAAAATCCTCTCAATCTACCTTCCAATGGTTAGATTATCTGAAGATAGAGTGGGCCCATAACCTGTTAGAAAAAAATAGGTGTGCTCGTTTTCACCATAGACAATATCTCAAAATTGTTACCCAACCATAGGCACAAAGGCCACCCCTGAGCACCTTAACCTTGATAGACAAAATAATTCTGGAAGAAAACCCTATAACCAATAACCAACCAAGGTAGTGTACTTCTCTCCAAATCTAGCATACCAATCAGAGAGTCCAAATCATAATCGAAGACCAAGTCACTACTGCATTGGCTGCAACTCTCCTCCAATCATACACAACACTTGTCCTTATGTAGTTGTGAGAGTGAGTGAGAAAAAATGATCTCTAGCACTTTCTATTTATTCTACTCCAAGTCACCTGATTGGGCTGAATTCTCTTCCCGGAGGCTAATAACTTAATATTAATTATTCTCTTGAGCCGACTTTTCTTCTAGGGTTATTATCCAACGCTTTAGAGTTTCTCTTGATTCTTTGGATATTAGATAGTCTCGTAAAAGGTTACATGTATAGGTTAATACCTCTTGCAGCTAATATAATATCAACATTTTTACTATTTAAGGCACACTAGAGCCCCCCTACATAATTTTTTGAGTTCATAAACCTTTAAATTCCTTGATGTCTCAACACACCAATGAAAATTCCAATGAATTTGGCCTTTCTTAAGTAGGGCCATCCCCTCATAAATGATTTTGTCCCATGGAGTCCTACTATTTTTTCTTGACTTCATTAACCCTACTTACCTTAATATTTTTCTCATTTACTCCAAGATTTCTTTATTTGATTCCTTTGTAGCAATTTATGATCTTAGATAAATCTACTTTCCTCGGTTGTCAATTTTTTTCATATTTTTTCCCTACCACCATTCAATGTTTGGATTCCTCAATATGTTAGTGTTCAATGTTTAGAAGCTCCATGGAAACCTAATTGGATTGGACCTCCTACCCTAGGTCTTATGACTCCTATGCTTGTACATTTATTATATACATGTTAGTTTCCCTTCAACTCAATCAAACATGTTACATTTCTCACAATTAATTTTCAATTATTTGAATCCTTAATAGATAAATTTTAAATGGATAAAGAATCCATGAACATATAATTTGAATGGACCTACTATTTTGGGATCTAATCATAGCTTCACACTTGGGTCTTATTCCTAGCTTTGCACAACATCTCTAAAATATATTGTAAAGCAAGTATTTGATAACCTCAATGGAGACCAATGTCTCCTTCTAATCCCTATTGTCTTGACACACCCATGCATATGAAAATTGTATAAAGGGGCCACACATGTCCCACCTACCTCTTGTTATCTTGTTCTCCTTGTCCTAAATCTACTAGTAATTGTTGTTTGATTTGTCCAATCACTTTCTCCAACAATGTCCTATATTATATATTCTATTCTTGAAAAAGAGACTTGTTCCCGAAACTAAATGTATCTAAGATATTACAACATGGAAAAGACTATCCACCTCATATTGTTATCCTTAGCAATGGCCCCATGACTTATTATGACAAGTCTAAACTTTTGTACTTGTCACAAACCATAACAAGAGATGCATTGGTCCTCTCAAAATTTTCAAACCATGATCTTTAGAAAACATTTGTGACTTTGTTTGGAATGTAAAAAATGTTAGACATTGAATGCCTAACATAAACTAGTTAAACCTATTACATATATTATTTATATAAATTATTTTTTAAAGAAACACAAAACAATTATTGCATTAACGCTAACATAAATTTAAAATTATATATATTATTATTAATAATACATAAATAATTATATATATTATTATTAATAATACATAAATAGACTAAAGTAAACAATAATCTTAAGAATGCATTGTGCCTATTCATTTATATTAGTAATTGTACCCATCACAAAAGAATAATAATAACTATGGAAACAATCTACAATCTTAAGCATAATTATAATAAGCATGCATCAATCTATAATGGGAATCCAAGCACTAAGAGAAAACCCATTGCAAAACAAGCCACTTAATGTCTTTAAAATGTTTGTGTACAGAGAGATCAATGATCTCTAAAGAATTATAGAATAATTGTAGTACAAAAATAATAACATAATAACATAGTATCCACAACGTACCCATGACCTCTATACGTCCTTCTATAGAAAAAAACCTTGATTGTTTGTTCACTAAGTCAACTTTCATTAATTATACACAACTACTTTTACAAGATCAACTTAAATGACTATTGGCTACATAAGACAAAGACTAATTTAACAAGCCTACTAGGTAGCATATACATGCCGAATATAATAATGAAAGTATTGTTTAAGGAGATAGGGAGAGAAGGAGTAGGCATGAAATGTCTAGATGGCATAAATATTTATTACAATAGCATTGGGGGAAGTGAAGGCAGCAATAAGACTTCAAAGTTTTTGGCCAATAAGATATCACATACATAAGATTTAAAATTTAAAATTAATCATTATTTTTTAAAACTTTAGATAAAGGGGTGTATATTTTATGGTCAACCATGAACTAATAGAAAGTCAAACCTAACTCAACACTATATACCATGCCTATCGGTAGGTATAATAATAGGGAAAAATATAATACAACATGATTGTTATGTTTATTAATGGGATTGATCCATATAGGGAGTATTATCCCTAAAATGAAGGAGCAACACCCTTAGGATCTCTCATAGACTTATTGGTCTTTTAACATATTCTCCCAGGAAATAGTGAATTCTTGCAAGAAACAATATATAGAAAATATAGTTAATCTCGCTATATATTTTATAATAAAGTGATAATAAACCCTAAAACCATTATCACCTCCCTACTATTATCTTCCACACGTTAATTACCCTTATGCTCCTATTGATAATAAACCATATGGTCCCACAACTAATAATATTTATGGCATGTGCTCTACTAACATCTATGACCTTTATAACCCCTATTGTCCCATTTATAATAACCTATAAAACCCTTGTGATCCTTTTAACAAACAGGGTTGTTGAGCAACAAGTCCCTGCCAAGAAGATAGAAACACCTTGATTTCAAAGTCTCTTAGAGTGAAAAAACATATGGAATAGCATTGACTATGTATTGGAGGAAGAGTTGAAATTTAAGAAGAACCATCACAAACATATATTATAAAAGTTGAAACTTAATAAGAACCATCACAAACATATAGTAATTAATAATCATGTTACATGAAATTGCTTGTATACTATATGATCTGAATTGCTTCATATACAACAACGATGTATACATGATCTACACAACATTTAATCCTCTGGCATGGAATAGTTATGGAGCCAACAAACAAGTCGTTGTCAATGTCTTATAGAATCTGATGGGCCACATGAACGTGAACATCTTGCAGGATGCAGACGTATTTTAACATTTGTGACTGTCAGGATGGCCCATTGATGTGATGATAATTTTGGACTTTGATTTAACTTTCTGAATTCACATTCATCAGCTTTACTCCTAATTGTAGTTCACATTAATAAGTAATAATTGATGAAAGGTAGTTCATATTAATACCTAATGGTTGATGAAAAGGAAGTATTGTAGTTCACATTAATAAGCAATGGTTGATGAAACTTAGCTCATATTAATAAGTAGTAGTTGACGAAACAGAAGTACATTTTCATCGTGGGTTATGATTTTCATGATGGTTAACATTAATAGTCACGCAGTGAGTTAAGAGTTGACTTGGCTCCATGCTAATTTACCATGAACAAGATGAAAATACAATTTACTCACTGCACACTACTCAATATTATCTCCACATAACCATTTCATCCACATTCCACTTTTTTTTCACTAGTTGTAGAGATTTCATCCACATTCCACTTTTTTTTCACTAGTTGTAGAGATTTCATCCACATTCCACTTTTCTTTCACCAGCTATCAAGATTTCATCCACATTCCACCTTTTTTTCACCAGTTGTCGAGATTGCATAAGAAATTCCACTTTTATTTCACTTGATGTCGAGATTGCATAAGAATAACATTTTTCTTTTCTTTCACTCGTTGTCTAGATTTCATGCCAAGAAAGGAATATAGATCCAGTAAACATTGCAACTTTTCAGGAATGTTAAAATGCCAGGACCTGATGCAGGAGATTGCATAAGAAGGAAATTATTCTTTTATTTCACTCGTTGTCCAGATTTCACGCTGAGAAAGAAATATAGATCCAGTAAACGTTGCATCTTTTCAGGAACATTAAAATGTTAGGACCTGTTGAAGGAGATAGCACTAAGAATCATTCTTTGGAAATTCATTCATTCCTTTCCTCATCAATTGCAGGTATTTAGTACGAAGAAGATCACAGACCTCCTTATCTTCCAAAACAAAAAGAAATAAAATAAACATCAGCTTCAACGAGCACTGTTGCAAAATAGACAACTACCTCAGAAAATTTTGGGTAAAAATTGAATGTTGCTTAATTTTTAAAAAATCATGAGTATGCTGTAGAATCCATTAAATCTCTGTGTATGTGTGTGGTTTTGTTCAAAGAATCGGTTCTTCCATCTACTATTAATAAATATTTGTGTATGTGTGTATTTTTGTTTTTTAAGAATTGGTTCCTCCATCTACTATTAATAAGAACTTAGTTCATCCACGTCTAAGGGTTTTGAGGGTGGATTGAAAAATCCTAAAACCCCCTGGAACTATGCCATTTATGGATTTTTTGCCTCACCTGATTCCAACGACAATGAAATTTTAAAAACCTTGTATGTAATATTGTATTAAATTTATCCATTAATTCTCCTTGTATGCGCCTATGTGTACGAATATTTTGTCCTAATTTTTCATCTTGGATTCAAATTGGGTTTTTTTTTGTGATGGTGGATAGTGTATTAAAGATGTTTTGAAGGAAATTAGTCCACTTACGAAGATGTGGGATATCATGGATGACTAGGATGTGGGGAAAATAAATTCAGACTCTAATTAAAATATACAGATAAAGATAAAGGGTTTTCTAAAATAAAACCTACAAACTCATATTTATCATGTGCAGTACCTTCGAAATATGGCAGACTTCAGCCTTCTCCAAGTTGTCGAAATGCATATGATCAACACCAGAAGCAAGCCACCCATAACAACTAAAACTATGGGTGTTTTGTTTGAATACTTGTCTCTCCTACTAATCGGTGGTGCTTCTACAGGGGGTGATGAAAGTATAGTCATATCAAAGAAAGGATATATATCATAACAAACTATGAAACCTTGCCCCCAAAGTCGAACTCCTGCAATTCCCATATAATGTGTGAACATATAACTGATTGCAGATGACAAACATCTTGTGCAAACGTCGACAAATAGATATCTTGTGCACTGGACCAGTCCGTAAATCTTCTGAAACAATGAATCAACAGTAGAACTAAAAATAGATCGTTTCGTTCCAGGTGCTTCTTCAATTGATAATTTTTTTAAGAGATTCTCAGCAGCAGCGCTAAATCCATCGGGGTTGAATATATTGTCGTAATGATAAATATATTGTGTATCATTGTACAGTTCTCCGATGAAACTATATTCTTCATAATGTAAGAAGCACTGATCATACCAGATACTACTGCCAACGACATTCCCACAAATTTGTCGAGTGATCTATTTCCATCCCAGGTAACCCGAGAGCATAAGGGTTTAAGCTACCATTACTGGCATTCCCTAAGACAGTGGTGACATCAATCCACAGTGATGTTATTGAAAGAGCATAACATAGGGATGGACTGTAATGGAAGCCTATGTCGCCCAACACAGAAAAATCAACGAACAACCTGAACATGAGTGAACACGCTACAAGGATATGACACGAGTCACTATGAGACACCAACACCAAGGCCACCTCCAAATATTAAAAAGTGGGTTATAGACTTTATGCATCCAAAACATTAAACATTTAATGTTTGGGAATTAATGCTAAGTTGAAACTTAGCATTAATTCACCTTGCTTGCTACATATTCATTTTATTTAGTTTAAAGCCTCTGTTTCCTATGTTTGATAAACCTCTTGCCTAGATATGAGGCCAAATAAGAGGTCAAATGTTAAAACCTTGGACAAATTACTGAAAAGAAACTTAAAAAATGTACCAATTACCCAGAACTTTAGGTTAAAACACTGAAAGTTCATCGGTTGTTGTGCATGATCAATAGAAATGTTGAAAATCATTTACAGTCCCTACTACCCAAAGGGAAGGGACTAATAATAACCCTATTGTTCCCTCACTAATGACTTCTATGTTCCCATTGCTAATAACCCTTGAAATCCTATGGTTCCTTACCATCCATTTGGCCTCATTGACAAAACCCGCATATGGTCTTTGTGTTGTTAACCTGTATCATCTATATGATAATAACACTTATGAAACATACAACCTCAATGGAATAAGTGTTAATAACACCTAAAATACATATAGAACACATGTTAATAATCATTATAAGTCCCGTAATCTCGGTGTTAATAACCCCTAAACCCCCATGTGTGATGTACTTGGATGCCTCCCCTAGCCATCAGGGAACTCCATACAAATTCCTCTTCTAATAACTCG
>JZKD02S0537218.1:274498-285924 GCA_000966675.3 Picea glauca
AGAGAGAGAGAGAGAGAGAGAGAGAGAGATTTATATTAGTTTTTAATTTTAATTTTTTAATATAAAGTTTTAGATTAGTGATTATTTTAGATCTTTTTTTTTTAAATATGTTTTTGAATTTCGTTTCTTTTTTAGTTTTTTTTTAAGTATCATTTCTTTTTAGCATGTTTTTAATGTTTTTTAAGGTTTTTCAATGTATTTTTTTAAATGTGTTTTTTTCTTCATTTAAAAAAAAAATGTGAAGATTTTCTCCTTTCTCTTTATTTATTTTTTAATGTAAATTAAAAAAAAAGTTACAAGATAAATTTTCAAGTGACCATTTAGGATCCAATTTTGGGTTTTTTATTTGTATAGGGATCTATTGTCAAGGCCACAATTTCAATTAGGTCGTAATTAACTATAATTTTAACGTTTGGAAAATAAATTTGCAAGTGACCATTTATGATCCAATTTTGGGTTTTTTATTTGCATAGGGATCTGTTGTCAAAGCCACGATTTCAATTAGGTCGTAATTAGCTATAATTTTAATGTTTAGAAAAAAAACATTTTGTTTTAGGTAACATCATTTTTTTAATTTAGGTGTTGATTTTAAGGTTTTTTTGAGCTATTGTATGAGTTTTGAAGGCCATGCTTGAAAAATGTTGTAATTTTGACCTCGTTAGAAAAAATGGTGCTACTGATAGCACCATTTTTTTTATTTGGGGATTGATTTTCATCTTTCTTATGCAAAAATATGGGTTTTAAGTGCTAGAAATCTCGTTTTGAGGTCATCGTTCTCGTTAAGTTGGTAACTATGTGCTCTAACCCCTATGTTCCCACTACTAGTAATCCCTATAGTCCACACCCTAATAATACATATGCATGTAAGATCCAATTTCTAATAACCTCTAAAATTACTATGGCCTCTCTAATAATAACCCACAAAAAAATATTCCCCCTTTTCTAATAACTTTTATGTTCCCCTTACTAACAACCCCTAAAACCACTAAGGTCCCCCTGTTAGTAATTGTAATCTTCCTAGCCATATTAACCCTTGTGGACCTTTTAAAATAACGACCCAAGCCCTTAAATTTCCATTTCTAACAATATATATGGTTTTTAACATGGTAACACATATGACCCCTATGGTCCCATTGTTAATAACCACTAAAACCCCTATGGTCTCTATACTAATAACCCATAAAATTATATGTTTATTTATATTGTTGTTGGTCTCATTTCTAATTACCTTTAAAACCCCTATTGTTCATGTGTTATTAACCACTATATTCCTCATGGTAATAATACCAATGACTCTTATAACCTTGATATTCATAGTGAACCCTTATGGACACCTCATTAATAACCCCTATGAGACTTATGGTCCTAGTGTTAATAAACCCTAAACCCATATGGTCCTAATGTTACTAACCCTTATTTTCCTTGTAAAAATAACACCTTTGACATTTATAACCCTTATGGTCTCCCTTATAATAATCCCTATGGTCACCTTTGACCCTTATTTTATCCTTGTTAATAACATATGTGACCTATGTAACTCTTATGGTCCTAGTACTAATAATTCTTAAAACCCTTGTGGTCTCCTATAAATAAACCTTATGGTCCCATATAAACCCAATACTCTTGGTGCTAATAACACTTAAAAAACACTATGGTCCCCCTACTAATAATCTCTATAGAGCTTATGGTCCCCCTACTAATAATCTCTATAGACCTTATGGTCTCCCTACTAATAATCTCTATAGACCTTATGGTCCTAGTACCAATAACCCCTAAATATATATGCCCTTGTTATTATCCCATGTTCTCTCTATGTGAATAACACCTATGAATCTTATATCCCCATGATATTAGTGATACTAACTCTTGCAGTCCCCCTACTAGTAACACATATCCTCCTTACCCTAACTACCCTTATGCACCCATATAACACTCATGTTCCTATTGCTAATAATTGCTCAAACCCTTATGGTCCCACTACTAATAAGCCTTATGGTTTGCATCCTAGTAACACCTATGACCCCTATAACCCATATAGTATAATTTTTAATAACCCTTAAATCTGTTATGGTCCCCCATGCAATAACCCATATGGTTGTCTACAAATAACTACTATGTTACCCTTGCTAATAAACCCCAAAAAACCCTTATGCCCCCTACTAGTAATCAAAATATTTATTTCCATATTAACCCAATGTATGGTTCTGTATAACTCTATGGTCCCATTGTTGATAAATTCTCAAGCATCTATGGTCCCACTATGATTAATCTCTATGGTATGTTCCTTAGTAACACTAATGACCCCTATAATACTTATGGACTCATTTCTAATAACCCCTAAAACCCATAGGCCCCTTGTTAATAATTCATGTGATCTCATTACTAAGAACCCTTATAACCCTGTAATCATTTATAACCATTTTGGTCTTATTGCTAATTATGCATAAAACCAATGTGGTCCCTATATTATCGACCTATATCTTCCATGTGCTAATTGAACACTTATTACCTCTATATTCTTGATGGTCCTTGTTCTAATAGCCTCTAAAACCCTGAAGGCCCCATGCTCATAAATTCGATAATCCCATGGCTCTAGTGTTGATAAACCCTAAGCCCCTATGGGCCCCTTGTTATTAACACCCACCTCTCCATTCTAATAACACATATGACCCCTATAACACATATAGTCTCAATATTAATAACCCCTAAGGTCCCCCTATTAATAAACCTTATGGTCCCATATAACCACTATCTTATGTATGTTAATAACACATATGCCCCCTATAACCTATCTAGTTCATATATAAATTACATTTATGATATGTGTGGTCTCATTGTTATTAAATGTTATAATCCTATATAACCCAATATCACCAATGCTAATAATGCCCAAAATCTCTAGGTCCTCCCTCATAATAAACCATATAATCCTTATGGCCCTGGTGTCATAATAACATTAAACAGTTGTTGTGCCTCTATTACTAATACATAAGGCTTCCTTGTGATAATAATACTTATGAACCATATAATCCTTGTGGTACTAATTCTAATAAGCCCTAAAACCCTTATGGTCCCCCTATTTGCAACCATTTCCTTCCTCATTCTAATTACCCTTATGGTCCCTATAACCCATATGGTTCCACCATTAATTATTACTCAAGCTTCTATAGTCTCAATGTTAATAAACGTTATGGTTGACATCTTAGTTACACCTATGACCCCTATTTTCCTATTGCGCATAACCATTAAAATTTTATGGTCCCCTTGCTAATAACCCCTAAAGATTTTATGGTCCTCCCACTAATGGCCCATGTGTCCTTCTCACTAATAACCCCTAAAACTCCTATGGTGCCCTTGTTAGTAACCATAATTTTCCTCACCCTATTAACTTGTATGATCCCCTATAACCCCTATGGGTCCATTTCTAATAATAACTCAAAACCTTATGATCCCTATATTAATAATATATATGGTCCCATTGTAAATAATCCTTAAACTTTATGGTTCCCTATAAATCATTTGGTCTCATTTCTAATAGCCATTATGGCACCCATGCCATTAATCATTATCTTTGTCATGTTAATAACACTTATAACACTTATGGCCCATATAACCTTAATGTTCATAATGCTAATAACCCCTTAATAACTATGGTTCCCCTGTAATTAACCCTAACTTTTCCAAACTAATAACACCCAGGACCCTTACAACCTATATGGTCTCTATGTTATTAACCCCTAAAAACTCCTATATTTAATGTGATAATAACACACATGACCCCTATAAACCCTCTCTTCCAAGTATTATTAATTTTCATGACCCCTATAAATCATATGGTTCTAGCACCAATAAACCCTAAAACCATTATGATCTACCTAAGAATAAACCATATGGTTCCCTATAATCGGCAATGTTCCTAGTGATATTCATCCCTAAAACCCCTATTTTCTCGCTACTAATAACCCTAGAAGCACTATGGTATTAGTTTTAGTAACCCCTACACCCTTATATACAATAAAAAAATGGTCAAACATAGGCTTTGACCCAAAAATTAATAATTCTCAAAATGTGGTGCACTACAAAAATCATCACAACATCATAATGGTATTGACACTTCATCACCACATTACTCAATATTATTTGTGTCAACTAACACTCATCTTTTAGCCTGCACATGTACAATATATACACCAACTTTCAGTTTTCACGTGTTGAGTAATTGTTCCCTACTTACATCTTAAACATGTTGAATACCATGCTTACATCATGAACCTGCGTGCACATGAAAGACCTTGGCACCAACTCACCACAACCTTGCTCACATGTGTAAGTCTTTGGCATTAACTCATTGTAGTCAAAATATTTACCACTTACACTACCATTGCACCTCTAGCGCATTCTCACAATGGTGCCTTCCCCTTTAAATTTTGTGTGCCACGTGTTGAGGAAAATATATGAAATGATCTTACTCAAGCATTTTCAGATCTTACTTGGCTAAAGCAAGATAGACGGGAATATCACCCTATGTTTATAGCCATCAAAAATTGTTTCCTAATCCACAAGTATTGATTACAAGGGATTCAGCTAATTTTCTTGTAAATTAAAGATTGCTGAAAAATTAAATATTTATGTAATTTTCTGAATATAACAGATGCAGAAATAAATGTAGAGACAGAAGTAAAAATACCAAGTCAATAATCAAAAGCAATCGTTTATTTCATTCCAATTTATCAAAAGTATCGTTCTCTTTACAAAATTTCCTGAGGAAGTTTGCACCAAAGTCAAACTTAGATGTCCCCGATGAAAACCATACAAAAGGACTTCTGACAGAAAGTAAAAAAATAAACTTTAAAAGTTGGATCAGCTTGCCATAGATTGATTCCCACTCTACTCTACACAATAACCTTTATCAGTCATGAAATTTAATTCACAAATAAGAAAGTCTACACAGACTATCAAAGATAGATCAACACCTCTGGAAAAAAAAAGTGTTTGAATGATGTAATTAAGCCTTGAATCTTGATGTCTACAATAGGACCCTACTATCATGAAAGAGAATTAGGCTTTCAATGAATTAAAGAATGAATGAAAACTGAATTATCTCAATAAAACTCAAGAGCATACCTTAGTATGCTTTCTCCTTCTATTATCCCCTTGTTCCTCTTTCTCTTTTTTCCTTTAAGCAATCAGAATTAGTTTAAGTAGTTAAACAACCTCTTTAGTTAAGTTAACTAAAACTCAACTAACCTTTTAGTTTAGGGGGGGGAAATAATAAAATAATAATAAGGGTCTTTAATAAATAATAACTAGTAGGTGGGACACCTTGTGACTCCCTTTAGTTTCTTTAACGAGCATAAACATAACTAGTAAATCAATCAAACATATCCCTCCTTGTGGCTCCCATCATCACTCTCATAATTTGGCAATTAATATCAATGTTTGAAATCATATCCAAAAATATAATATCCAATATATCCAAAAAAATAGTGTGTTGTCCAAAAATTCCAGAAGTCAACTGTTCTCAAGAATCAATAAATAAAAACACTTAAAAACTATATTTGCCACTCCAGGAGGCAATTTTTTCCTTGTTGTTGTTGTCTCCTTTCGATTTCTCTAAATTTTCCTTAGGTTGTGTGGAGCCTTTAGGAATAATCTCACTTATAACATGAGAGCAATCATCTCTTAAATGCATACGGGATGAAACAGATTTGGCAGAGTCACTTGAGGGAGAGGAGGGGGCAGCAACAACTTTTCCTTTATCAAGAGCATGGTGGGATTCGGTTTTTAATCTCTTGCTTGCATGGGAAGACTGTATTGGTGAGTGTGTAGGGGAAGCTTGGAAAATTTGGTTAACCGGTGGAGGAGGAGCAGGTAGAGACAAATTGGGCCAACCACGATGTTGGGAGATTATCGAGTGGACAATCTCTTGGCATCCGTTGTTTTCAAGGACTTCGGGTTGTAATGAGATATGAGGGGGAACTGGGATACCAGGGACATGTAGGGCTTGGAAAGGAGGCCTTTCTGGCCTAGGTTGGACCACTCCTTGTCTAATCCAGTTAAAAATTCCATCTTGAAATAGTTGGCTCAACTCTTGTGAGTCTGCATCAAAATGTATAGAAAACCTTGGCCTTCTAGGGCCCCTGTTCCAATTTCCTCTTCCCATGTTACCCCGACCATGGCTACCTCTGCTGAAGAAGATCATTCATGTAAGCGTTAATTATTAGCAACTAGTTTCTTCAACAAACCATACATGACATCTCTTTAAATATGAAACAAAGTTTGGCTCAGCAACACATCATACTCATGAAATCCAATCCATAAAATCGTTTAATACTTGTCAATGAGCAAGGGGTGGATAAGGGTTCTGGGATATATGAGGGATTGTATTGAGTGAAAAGTGGTAAAATGGAGGGGGTCAGATCATGATTACTTCTCAACAAATCATCAAACAATAAACTATATTATAATAACGAAACAAATCAATTGTAACTCATCCATGTGCCATCCTTCAAATTCTATAATACAGATTTTTTATTTAACTATAATTTAATTTTAAGAATAGGGAGTGAATATTGAATCTGGGAAGGTGAGGGGACTTGTAATGTGCATAAAAGTGACATAATGGTAGGGAAAAAAAGGAATAATGTTCATAAAACAAATCAAGTAATCAATAAACATAACTCTATACTCAATACAAAACATACCAACACCAATTCAATAACTATTGTTTATCAAAACAATTCATTGTTCCAAATTTAAATCCCTCAAAACTTCTCAATTTACATAGTCTGCAATCATACTCATAATCTAAATGACTTTCAACAGTGTTGTTAAGATAATGCTTGGTCTCTAATTTTTTCCCTTTCATTTTAAGAATCGAAAAAACACACAGCAACATTGCTCCACCTCTATCCATAATACATTGCTATAAAAATATTATGAATTGTTCATAAATTCACAATCGCCAATTAAACATACGCACATGTCCTTTTCCAAACTGAACAAACTTCTAAAACTTGCCCGATTTCATACATTCTTCAACATATGAACCAATAAGTTTTTTCAATAAAACCATAATCAATATAAAACCTGAGATTCATCATTGTCGATGCAATTATTTACAACATGCATGATGATTCATAATAGATACACAGTGAACACAATCGAAATAAACACAGTTATCAATTCCATAATTTGCTATGATCCCAGTCAAGCCTAGTAAAACACACAATAGTATCAAATTTTGCAATCAACGCCATGTTGTAGAAACACAATGATCCAAAGCATAATGAAAAGGAGGCAGCCCATTGACTGCATATTATTACTCATTCTCGATCACAAATTTCATTAATTTAATCATATAAAGACGAGATAGGTGCTCGATGCAACCTTCCATAACCACTTCCCTTGATAAATCAATCTTTGACAATAAAGAGATGCTCGACAGGAGCAAGAACAGTTGGGAATTTTTTTTTTAAATCGAGCTCTGTTACAACAAATAATCAAGGATGCACTCAGTCATAAATCACACAGAGAACTAGAGGAACAGTAATAAACGAGCATTAAGGATTGAGCAATTTTCATATCAGTGTCTGAAGGGAAACAAAATCTTGGAGAGAATTGCCTGAAACCACATCATCCAAAAAAGTATTGGAAATCCATCATTCAACCTGGAAATGCACCAAGAAAGACTTGCTTCAAGGTGTAGTTGGCAATTAAGCAAAACATCTTCACTAGTTAAGATTTTATACCATTTAGTTCAAAAGCCTAGTTTGTAACTTCCCATATAAAATTTGTTCCATTTGGAAAAAAACCTCACAATCATGTGTGGAAGTAGTATCTTAGGATACATATATTTACCCAATGCTTGGTCTGTTTAAATCTCTCTAGTAACCCAAGGTGAGCTTTGAACTTGTTCAATGTAGCTTCTAGACTGATGTCAACATGAGTTAGGAGGGCGAGCATCATGCAACCTGCACTGCAGCATCCAATGTGTGTATATGTTGGGATATACATTGTCTGATGTGAAACACACCCACATCCTATAGTGTATATCCTAATTTATATACCATTGAATACAACACTATGGGGTTTGTTATCGCGCAATTTGTACTTCTTCCAAAGGATAAGTTTTAGGGAAGGAAAATTGGCATAACGAGAGGTTATCCTATCATTGTTACCTCAACAGGATACCTCTTTCTATTTAGGGTTGATGGCCCAAAGGAGACGTCCCCGGTGATATGGGGGTTTGAGAATCCAAAGGTTAAAGTGTCTATGAAAATGTACCCTCTCACAAGTCACATTGATTAGAAAGTCCTGGGGTTTTAACCAATGAAGTAGTGAAGTATTAAGATGTACCTGCCCATAACAAAGCAACAAGAAAATATATCTTTCGCAAGTACAACTTGTTGTTAGTACTTCATAAAACCATGGACTTTATCAATGAAAGAAATAGTTGATATATGGTGAAGAAAACAAAATTTTATAACAACAATTTTTATAAGACAATAAATTCACAATAAATGCCTTGAAAAGGCGTCAAAATGACCAAAAATAATTACTAATCAATACCAGAGCACTAGCATTTTTTAGAAGCAAATAAGGCAGTGTATTAATCAACTTTTTCAATTGCTTTCAAGTGCTTTCAGTGCTGCAATAGATGGTTGTATCTTACTTTAGTAACATAAACAAATAGGTTAGTAGATTAGACTATTCTAAGGTTAGGAGTAGTTAGTAGAGAGCTTAAGGTAAAGGCTTTGATAGTGGTTTTTGTCAATCACTCAATTGCAAGGCTTAGATCAGTGCCTTTTAGGGTAAATAGAGTCTTTTAGGGCAGAGGAAAATATTGAAGGAAAAAATGATAATGAAAGAGCTAGATACAAGAGGGTCAATAATTGAAGTGTTGGTAGCCCAAGGCTTCAATCACCAAACCCCAGGGGGAAATGGATACTAGGAAGTAGGTAACCTTAGGCCCTAGTAGTTTTCCTCCTTATTTAGCTCAAAGATGAAAAAGATAACGACTTAGATGAAACAAAAATGTGCTAGGGTGTTGCAATGGAAATGCCCATAGCAAAAGCTTCAAGAAAATCAATTTTCTAGAATAATCTAGTAGGTGAAACTTATTAAGGCAAGGACAATAACATGTTCTTTGGTCTCCTGGGGTTTTAAGATATAAATTTCATAATCTTATTATAAATGCAAGATAAATATAACTATATCCATTCAATGAAGAAGAAATGCATAAAATTTACTTATATTCACCAAGAATCGTCTAGCAAATAGCCTAGTTGAACACTTCCACCAAGAAAAATGCCAAAATAGTCCAAAATAAGCCTCCTTCAAGAAGTGTGCACTAAATTTCAGCCAAGTAACCCTAATTAGGGTGAAAATTTCAGACCTCACTAAGTGTGAGTGAAAGATGATGAAAAATAAGAGTGATTTTCCCCTTATTTATACAGTTACAATGACTAGAATTAGGTCAAAAAGGCCAACATGGCCAATTACACATGATATCTAGTTTTTACATTAAATGTCATAATAAAACCCTAAATCAAGTTGTAAAGATGATTTCATGCCCTTTTAGGGTGACGTTAGGCCCTTTTAGGGAAACATTGGCCTCTTGCAGCAAAGCGCTAGGCCTCCTTGGGCCTCAAGATCCTGCCACACGTGCCACTTGGCACATAATTGCTTCCAAAGTATCCAAAGCATTGGGTGACGTCATGGGTGACCTGGGTGATGTCATGGGCCTTCCAAGGCCTACATCATGGTGAAAAGGAAAAGACTCCCCTACATCTAGGCTTTTTAGGCAGTCCCTGGTGGAATGTTCTCCTCTCTCTCTGGTGCAAACCCTTAATCTGTCTCTGCCCCCGGATGGGGTCTCAACATCCATCTGGTGGGATTTTATCCCTATGGAGGTCTGAACTAATCATCTCCCCATATGTACATGTCCATCGGGTGTGGCCCTGCAACATCAAAAAGTGCGCCCTCCATGGGATCATAAGTCACATGGATCATAGCATTGTCAATCACGTCTAATCATCAAGTTATTTAAACATGTGCATGAAACCCCCTTTACCCAGACACGTGCTCAAAGACATTATGCTATTCTACAAACCAAGTTTGGAGGGAACGCTAGGAAATCCTATTGGGATAATTCTCATTGGATGTGGGATGTTCCCGGGTGAAGTCAAATACAATCCATGTAAGTGGATGAGGTGGTAGGATATGTATGGGTAATGGGTGCAATGATAACAGGAAAATCTATGGCTTACCTATGAGTGCCTCTGAAGAGGGTGAGTTGCACCTTGTCATGGATGCAAATGTTTCCAAGCCCATTCATGCCTTTAATATTTTATTCTTATTTATTTTTCTTTCAAGAGGCTAGTTAGGGGACACTGCCCTGGCATGGTGACCAGCGGTGACAATGTTACCCACAAGCATTTCATGAGAATGAGAAGGTTGGCTCGTGATGAGAACCCCTTTCTCTTGGCTATGCCACCAAGATCCACTACCCTGGCATGGTGACCAACTGAATGGCAGTGTCATACTGCTACATGCCCATGGACCTAATAGGTTGGCTCGTGATGAGACCCCCTATCCTCCAACTAGTTCTTGATTTATTATTTTTATGGGTCCCTCTGTTTCTTGCTGAGAATCCTTTTATTTCTTTCTCAAGGATCCCTAGGCAAAGCATCTCAAGGTTTCATTCTTTTGGATTTTATCTTTTTCCATCTACTTTTACCCTTTGGACCTTTAGCCCCTTCTTCCCACAAGGTAAGGTACAACCCTTTGATAATTTGGCAAACCCAATTTCTGGACCAATGTATGGGATGGATGAGCGGGAAAAAGATGAAAAGCGGTAAGTATGGTGGGAATGAACGATGACCCTTCATGAATCCCGCCAGTGGCAACTCAAAGCCTATGGGAACCATCTTTCTAGGGCATCCTTTCATTCCCCCCGGGTGTGGTCAAGTGGAAAGGCATAAGATCCAAGCACACGTTAGAAGTAGAAATAATTAAATGCACATATTCAAATTTTTTGAGAATCAGAGTGACACATACCATGGTACCCTGACTCATTACCTCATGGAGCAAGACCTATTTCTGCTACAGGACCAGACCGATGTAATGGATGTTGTTGCTGCTGAAAAAGTGGAGGAGCTGAAGAAGAAAAGGATGGGCCCTCTAGGGCCATTCTCAAGTCGATATAGCTCTCGGTACTCCATGTCTAGGACATGTGGGCCTCGAGACATAATCTCCTTAGTTATCCCTAGGTTAGGGGATAACATCTGGCTCCAACTCGGGGACATGTGCTCACCGTAGAGTGCATGAGAACCTCAACATCTCTGGCATAACCTGTGACCTTCTTGATCTCAACATAAGACTATTAGTAATCATTTGGGGTGGTGATATCACCCCCGGCTCAT
>JZKD02S0537285.1:0-16565 GCA_000966675.3 Picea glauca
GGAGATAAATGCAATCTTTCAGGTAACTACTCTCAATTCTAGTTGTTTGTCTCTCATTTTCATATCTCCAATACATACACCAATCCCATGCTTTGGAGGCACTGCGATAAAAAAAATTGAGGATTTTTCAAAATTTTTGTTTATGTGACTATCATTGGTACTACTTTTCCAGACTAGAACTTGGGATAAGATTCTACAAAACCCGTCTTCAAATTCCAATTAAGAATTTCTTAATTGAGAATAAGCACATCAATAAAACGACGAGTCATATCAATCATAATTTCTCAATTGATCCTCGACACATTAATGGATAAGCTTCGCAGATCAATCAACCATTCGTAGGGCAGGGTTTCCAAATAACATGGTATGTCGACACCGATAAACATTGAAGTTGTGGCGCTTATTTGAAGAGTAACGAGAGTTGTGGTTATAACATTTCAAAATAAAAAAAACTTTCCTTGGTTTGACTCCTACGACGTCATACATGCATGCAGACATGAGGTAATTTGCATAATTATTGTTGCAGGAAGATGGGGAGGTTTCCATTGCTCTACCAAAGTTCAAGGTATCCAAATTCAAGACAACCACTACATCATGAGACATCTATTTGGAGGAATTATAAGAAGCTATGATTCCCTTGTTAATAATTATCATTTTTATTTTTAATTATCATTTATATATTTTTCTATAACATGTTAGGGTATTAGACTTGAATTTAAATTCTACATTAGAGTTGAAACTTGAAAAAATATCTATTGCAAATTCAAATACAATTGAACATTATCGAGTATTGTAATGTGGCATTGTGTAGTATTACTACATATCAATTGTAACTGTATGCAATCATTGAGGAATGGCATAATCATACCCTGGATGAATGTCACAATGAAACATAACCCTCAATGAACATTTTAATGTGACATAACAATTGAGGAACATAACATTTCGACATAAATCAATAAAAATCAATGTTGCAATGTGATATAACCATTGAGAAATGTCACAATCAAACATAACCCTTAAGGAACATTACAACCCCAACATAACAATTGATGAATTTCATAATGGGACATCATAATTGAGGAACATAGAAATTTAATATGAGTAAATCAAGATAAACATTGCAATGCAACCTAACTTCTTAAATTATTAATATCGAAACCAGGTATGGTTGAGATGACCCCCACGAGACCAGTACCTACTGGGTGTAATTGTTCAACAGTCCTATGGCCCAGAAACGAATTACCAGTCAGGATGGTAGTTGGAAGGCCATCCTCAAGGGTTAATGAGGAGATGGGACAGGGTACCCATCTGTAAGGTTTTCATGCCTGACCACGAATGGGGATTCAGACTCACGTAGCCTTATTGAGAAAGGAAAGAAATGAGGTAATTTGGGGATAGAGACAGATCTACGAGATAACAGAGTAGAGAAAACACTCTCTCTAGAAGAGAAGTGAATATACTTCGACTTTGGAATTGAGAGGAAAAATCTAAGCAGAAAGATCGATTTGGCTGTAAGAAGCCATGGGCAGGGTTTCTCTAGAAGATTATAAACGAGGCTGACAAGTGACTGAGGAAGTAATAGTGCAGACCTCCTTTCTTGGAGAAGAGAAAACCAATCGCTACATTCCTGTGGGAGGAGGAAAGTAACCTATGTCCCTGACTGTTGTGGAGAAAGGAGAAAGAATATCTCTTAGAGCATCATGATATAGCTCAGGGGTGGAAAGTGGTAAATCCATAAGAAGTGACTATGCCTATGGTTGAGAGGAAAGGGGCACCCCTTTCAACAGTTGCTTCACATTTTCTAGTTCTGATAAGTATTTTCATACTCTATGTATTTTATTGGTTGTGATTATGAAAGGTCTTTGTTTATGATTCAGTCTTGTAGTATTTGAACAATTATTAGATAGGATATTTTGATTCTGTGAACTACTATACTTCATGGATTTCAACTTATCTCAGTTTTGTTGCTAGATAGTTATGAGATGTGAACCCGTAGGAGAGATGGGGTAGGATTGACTAAAAACATCTATGTCCTACCATCCCTTTTAATATTACCTTAGCGGGAATGTTAAGGTCAATTATGTGGGTGTTGGAATAGGGGTAGACCCAAGGTTCAATGCTTCAACAACGAACCAAAAAAACCTAACTACCGGCCCTTTCGGCAACACCTGCGAAGTAGATAAAATCTCACTCGAGGAGGACACAGGTGTCTACAACCAAGATGGGATACATATATGTGATTACAACACTTACTAGAGCACTTAGACAACAATATTCACTAGTTCTTGAGTCTCATTCTCATCGCAGATTAAACTCTTATTACAGATCAACGCAGTAACAATAAAGATCAAGCACTTTCAATCACTAAGAACATAGCATTAGATCAGATATAGCATTCATTTATCTTTAATGCCATTAAGCATTAAGCAATAACATCAGATGCATTCATCATACATTATAATAACAACACTAAGTAGATAAACAACATAATTCACATCGCACAAAGCACCTCAAGACACAGGATATACGTGGTTCACCCTAGAGTGGGGCTACGCCCACCAACTTCTTCTTCTTCATATTTATTAGTATTCAATCTTCTTACATTCATCTGCTCCTGTGCACAAATCCATAGAGCCAAAATTCGCAGAGGAAAGGAGATCTGCACGCTGCGCACCACATCCTCCTTCCCAAAATCAAGTCAAGGCACATAGCTAACTCCTTAGTAGCACATAGCCTTACTTTACACATTCTGTTTGCACAAAGAAACCTACAACCTCTTGCACTAAGCCAACATTAACATTTACAACATATTGTGTACAAAGCCAACCGACTAGGCTTCTTACATTGCTTATCTACTTATTTATAAATTTACAAACAGGCCTAATCATGGGTAAACCCATGGGCCGACATCCCGTAACCCATTACATAAACCCTAGTAAACCCTTTTGCTGGGTCTACAATCCCGCAAAACAAGTGAGATCCTGTGATCTCAGCTCTGCCTGGCACTCTATCTTCGACCAACCTGTTGAAGTCCAAAAAGTGGTCAAACACGACCAATGTTTCCTCAAAACTTGGTCAAGGGCCAATAGTGGGAGAAAGGCATTTTCCCTTCAAACTGTTCACTCATCTGACCAATGGCACATTACCATGCCCTTAAAATGTTTGCTACAAAAAGGATTTGTTCTTAGCCCATAATATTTTCTAATAGACCCATGTGACCAGGGCCTAGGAACCCTACGCTAATCGTAAAGGAGATAGCTCTTTCGGCTTCAGGACTTTGGGACTTGTGACTCCACAATCTTCAAAAGTAGTTGAAGGCCGAAGTCATGAATCCACGAGGTTCGTCGATTCAGGGATCCAGTGTGGATCTCCGTCAACCATTAGATCAGACGTAGGAAGGGAGGCGTTATGTGCTTCAACGAAGTGCTACTTCGGGAGATTAGGAGTGTTCTAGCGCCAAAACTCCCTAATGTCGGAGTCGTGGAGTAAATTTGGAGTGTTGAAAAAGGAGGGACACATGTCCACAGATCAATGATCCTCTGGGAGTCCTGGTATTCGGTGATGTAGGGATGCACAAGTTTCCCTGGAGCTCTGCAAGACGTAGTAAATCCTCGCCATAGATGATAGGTACACGTGGTGATAGATCCGGCGTGGTCCAGAAGGAAAGATGGGAGATAAACGCCAAACTCTCGAATGCCAAACTGCCAAAGTGACGAGGACCGCTGGATGAATGGCTACATGCCAAGTGATCCCATGGTTTGGATACTTCGTACTCCAGAATAATTTGGCCAAGCGTTTTGAAGGAGTAAAAATCATCAAAGTCGCGAACGTCGAAATAGATCTCAGCCATTGATAGGAAGAGGACGTGTGGCGCCAGATCCAAGAGTCCGTAGACATATCTCTTTGGAGGACTTGCATCGAGAGGATTCAGTAATATTTGAAGCATGGAGCCACAAAGTAATGACAACAGTAGATCTATGAATCTACGTGGAATCTTACAGACCGTTAGATTGAAAGACTGAGAAGTTATCAGTCTATGATGACATGGCTTGATGATGTCATTCGATGTGACGTGGACCCGCATTACCCATGCCAAGTGTCACCTAGTTTTGGAAGATTCACATACCCATTGTTCCTGTTAGAGAATGACACCATCACCCTCTATCGAGGACACATGTCACCCCTCGATCGTCGTCACGTGTTAGCTACTGGTTCACATATGCCTAGCCAATGTGGCTAGTGACATATTCAGGACTTTGGGAGTTTGGATAACTTCGGTGTTCGGAAGATTTATGGCGAGGTACAATATAGGAACGTTTGACGTAAATCACCAATCATCAAAGGGCCAAATCCATGTCGCAATAATTCAGAATATTTGAGTGTAGGTTGATAAAGGAAGGTCCAACGCTAATCATCGATCCTTAAACGTCGATTGACCAACGACGATCGTTTATGGCCAAAATTTTGAAACGTAGGACGTTCAAAGTTAAACGTCGAACACAGATCGTCGGAGGGCTAAGGCCATGTGGACATATTTCGGGACCCCGTGGATTAGAAATAAAGAGTGTTTTGTGCCGAACGTTGAAGCCCCTTTTTACCATAGGATATTGACAAAGGACATGGACCATTGATTTCCTCTGTTGTTCAACGATTTGGTAAATTTGACAACACCGTTGGAACTTCCGAACCTCGGGAGTTCTGAAGTGCTGAAACCTTTGCTAAGCAGACTCTTAGCTCCTGATTTTCAGCCGAAGGTCACCAGGAGGACCCCGCTAGCTGGTTTAAGCATGCAATGTGAGATGTAAACTTCAGAGGAGTAGAGTGAGATGGTTCTTCTTAGTGAGGGATAGAAAATGAACCAAAGGAAATGAGAAAATTTGATGCCCCATCCTTAGAAAGGAGTACTTCAGATTCCATGACTAATTTGAAAACTTAAAGGAACAGATAGCCATTTTCAACCTGAATGGGAAAGATTCCATTTGGTGGGAAGACCTTAGGAATGTGAAAGGAGTCCATGAGAAGGACTTGTAATGGAAACAATTTTTAAAATACTTCAAGAATAAGTACTTGTCAGAAAAGTACTTTGATGTGAAGACCAAGGATTTCTATGAATGTTCCAGATGGATTTTAGTGGCTTCCCACCTATTCCAACTAGCTGATTTTGGCAGTTTTCCAGTTCGACAGTTTTTTCCTAATTTTCGGGTCCCTAACTTTCAGGGCCATTTTGAGGGCCTAAACAACGTTTTTAGGGCTTTCCACAATCAAATATGTAGGGCTTGATGAAGAAAACATGTGTAGTCCTCGGATAGACCTTTCCAATGGGCTATCGTGTGCCTAAAACTAAGATCGTATGCAAAAGTTACGACCTCGAGAAGTTGATGTACTAACTTACCCAAACGGGGCCCACGTGACTTTTGGCACTTCATCTCCTAGGGTTAGGTTTTTGGATGTCTAGGGTTCTCTACATTCATTTTTATTGTAAAAAAGGCCTTGAGAGTCTCATTGTAATGATCTTCTAGCGAATGAGTGTAGTAGTCACATCTCTTCTCAAAGATAAGCCACCACCATTATAGCAAGCTTGCTTTCCGCTACATTTTACAGTTTCAACTTATTTCCTTATTGAATAGAAACCAATTTTATTATATATATATATTACTTTGTGTTAAGCATATTTTGACAATAATATGTATTCATTTCGTTCTTCTCAGAAAATCTGGATCAATTAACTCAAGTTGGGACAACTCAATATAGATGAGTATATCAACAAATTTATCGAGTTGATGAGGTATGTGCCCTACATAAAGGATGAAGAAGTAAAGATGCAATGATTTATTAGTGGCTTACCTAAGTCCTATTGGGAAATAATTGAGTTTGATGATCCAAATACCTTAGAAGATACTATTTGATAAACAAGGTATTTCTATGAGAAATTCAAGAGTAAGACAGAACCCCATGAAGACTGGAAGAAGAAAAACAATTTGGGATTCAAGAAGAAGGGGTTTAAACACTCGAAATTTAAGAACCCTGGCAAGAGCTCTAGTGTGAGCCTTCATGCCAGAAGTGTGTATCAACAAAATATTTTGTCCCAAAGTGGAAATAAACTATTCAGAGCATCTCCAAATAAGACTGATAACATGAAGAGAGAACCCTTGAAATGTTGGGGATGTGGAGAAGAACATTTGTTGAGGGATTGTTCGCATAGGCAATGAAACCCTGGGAGGGTATGCAATATACAAGAGGATACCACAGTCAATGACGTGGTTAGGAGCCTGCCACAAATGTACGTATCCTTGGATAATAGACAAGTTGACCACCAAGCTTCAGTGGTGGAGATGGGAGGTATGATTTCAAACCATCATATTTCCATTTTAATTGACMTTGGTTCTAATTTGAGTTATGTTKCCCCTCAAAMTGTTGAGAAATGTAAATTGAAACAAGTTAAATATGTWAAATCATGGATAGTACAACTAGCCACTGGAACCAAAAGAAAAGTAACAGAGGTCATACCATCATTCCAWTTTTTCATGAGTGGGTTTCCCACCYAGGAAAACCTAAACATACTTCCTCTWGGATCTTRTGACYTGCTGATTGACATGGACTGGTTGGCTKCCCACAAAACCAAGTTGGATTKYTACARTAAAACATTGGAGTGTGAAAATGAAGAGGGAAGAAGGGTAACCCTACAAGGGATTCAAAATCATGTCTCAGTGAGACAAATATCAGTCCTCCAAGTGAAGAAATATTGCAGAAAGGGATGTCCCTTGTATGTAATACATGTACTAAACTTTTTTTAGAATGCCAAACCCATCCTAGAGAACCATCCCATATTGAGAGAATATAAAGATGTATTCCTAGAAGAGGTACCAGGTTTACCTCCAAGAAGGGATATTGACTTTTCAATAGAACTTGTACCAGGAGCAGTGATAATGTCTAGAACACCCTATAGAATGAGTACACTAGAGCTAGTTGAGTTCAAATTACAACTAAAGGAGATGTGGGGCAAAGGCTACATTTGTCCTAGTGTGTCCCCATGGGGAGAACCAATCTTGTTTGTGAAAAATGAAGATGACACACTCAGACTGTGTATATATTATAGACAACTCAATAAGATGACCATCAATAATAAGTATCCCTTGCCAAGGATTAAGGACTTGTTTGAACAATTAAGGGGTGCTACAATATTATCCAAGATTGAATTGAGGTATGGATACCATCATGTCCAAATCAAAGGTGAAGACATCCATAAGACAACCTTCAGGACAAGATATGGCCACTATGAATTTGTGGTGGTACCATTTGGGATTACCAATGCACCAACTAGTTTTATGTGCTTAATGAATAATGTATTTAGAAACTTCTTGGATAGATATGTGTTAGTTTCAATTGATGATATCCTAATCTATTCCAAGAATAGGGAAGAACATGAATAACAACTCAAGCTAGTACTCCAAGTACTAAGATAACATCAACTCTATGCTAGACTTAGTAAGTGTGACTTTTTCCAGAAACAAGTCCATTACTTAGGCCATGTTATTTCCGAGGAAGGAGTGGCAGTTGATCCTTCCAAGATTAACGCCATCATGGATTTCCATACCCTAAAGGATGTATCTAATATTAGATCCTTTATGGTCCTGGAGGGATACTATAGGATATTCATAAAAGGATTCTCTAAGATTGGTTGCCCAATCACCTCCTTTCAGAAAAATGGGGTTAAATTCATTTGGACATTAGAATGTGAAGAAATATTTCAAGAGATGAAATACCTTTTAACCAATGTGCATGTACTGAAGATTGCATATCCAAACAAAGACTTCCTTGTGTGTACAAATGTCTACAAGGAAGGGCTCAGAGGAGTCCTTATGCAAGAAGAACATGTGATTTGCTACAAGTCCAGAAAATTCAACACACATGAATCCAATTATGTGACCCATGATATGGAATTGGCTGCCATAGTGCATGCTTTAAAAATGTGGAGGAATTACCTCTTAGGTAGAAGATTTGTACTTATGACATACCATAGTGGGTTGAGTTATTTGTTTGACCAACCAAAACTCAATGTGAGACAAGCTAGGTGGATGGCTCTCCTTAGTGAGTTGATTTTGAAATCAAACATATCAAAGGAAAGGATAATAGGTTTGATGATGCCCTGAGTAGAAGTATGAAATTAGTTCACTTGGCAGCTGTGAGCACCAGTGAATCAGACATTAGAGAGAGGGTCAAAAGTGCACAAGAAACAAATGCATTTTTCGAGACTGTGACATCATACCTAAAGAAAGAACCCACAGGGATGAAGTATGAAGGTTATCATATGCTTAATGATGACCTTATGAACTACAAGGGAAGATTATACATTCCAAATTGTGATGAGTTGAAGAGGTTCATAATGGATGAACTACACAAAATACCATACACTAGTCATTCTGGTTATCAAAAAATGATCACAACCACTAGGAAACTATTCTATTGGCTCGGACTGAAAAAGGACATAGTTTATTACTTAGCTAAGTGTCTAGAATGTCAGGAAGTCAAGGCAGAGCACCAAAACCCAGAAAGGTTGTTTCAGCCCCTACCAATTCCTGAAAGGAAATGGGAAACCATCTCCATGGATTTCATCATAGGATTACCAAGATCAAACAAATAGAACAATGTCATCATGGTAGTTGTGGAAAAACTGAACAAAGCTTCTCATTTCATACATGTCAAGTAAACTTGCAAGGAAATGGATATTTCCATCATATTCATGAAACAGATATTCAGACTTCATGGCATGCCTAAGGAAATTATATCCGACAGAGATACAAAGTTTACTTCAAACTTTTGGAAATATCTGTTTGTTGGTTTTGAAACAAAATTACTCTTTAGTACATCCTGTCACCCTCAAATGGATGGGAAGATAGAGAGGCTAAACCAAGTATTAGAAGACATGCCGAGGATGCATGCAATGCATCAACCCAAGAAGTGGGAGGACTACCTCCCACTAGTAGAATTTGCCTAAAACAATGGCTATCGAGAGTCATTTTTAAGCCCTCTATGGAAGACAATGCAACATTCCAATAAGTTGGAAGAACCCACTAGACAGAGTTACAATCAGGCCATATATGCTAAAGGAAATAGAACAACAAGTGATTCAGATCAGGAAAAATATGAAGAGAGCCCAGGATAGACAAAAGAGCTATACAGACATGAAAATGACTACTAGAGAGTTCAAAACAGAGGATCATGTGTATCTCTGAGTTAGACCCAGTAGAAGCTCCTTGAGGATGGGAGCTTGTGCCAAGATGGCAGCTCGGTATTGTGGACCCTTTGAAATTTTGGATAAAGTGAGACCAGTAGCCTATCGACTAGCACTTCCTCCCACACTGAAGGCACAGATTGTTTTCCATGTTTCTTTATTAAATAAGTATGTACATTCTAATCATATTATTGACTGGTCTATTATTTAGGTGGAACCCTGGGGATATTTCCTGCCAGAACCTCAAGGCATAGTAGACAGGAAGGAAACCCCACTCAGGAACAAAACCATTGCACAGGTCAAAGTGCAGTGGAAACACTTTGGTCGATATGAGGCTACATGGGAAATGGAGGATTCCATGAGACATGCATATCCATTTTTTTTTAGTTCTGTACATACAGAGCACATCGACAGATAGAACATCGAGGGTGATGTTCCTTTAAGGGGGAGGGGATTGTAATACCCATGTTTCCCCCCTATTTTATAAATATAACTATAATTGTCCAAGAGACTATGGTAGACTAAATATGTGTGAATGTTTGATTTGATTAACCCTTGTATAAAAAAGTCAATGTATGCATTTTTGTTATTAATAGAATTTGAATTTGAATATGTGTTGCACAACTACTGAAAGGGGGGAATTTTTCCAAGATAGACCATGGATTCTATGAGAGATATGGTGAAGGGAAACCAAGTATGGTTGAGATGACCCTCACCAGACCAGTTCCTATTGGGTGTAATTTCTCAAAATCCCTCTGGCACATAAATGAATTACTAGTCAGGCTGGTAATTGGAAGACCATACTCAAGAGTTAATGAGGAGATGGGGCAGGGCACCCATCTGTAAGGCTTCCAGGCCTGACCATGACTGGAGATTTGGATCCACACAACCTTGATGATAAAGGAAAGAAAATAGGTAATTAAGGAATATAGACAAATCTACGAGATAACAGAGTAGAGAAAACACTCTCCCGAGAAGAGAAATGAATATACTTCGACTCTGGAATTGAGAGGAAAAATATGAGTAGTAAGCTCGATCTGGATGTAAGAAGCCATCTAAAGGGTTTTCCTACAATATTATATATGAGAATGACGAGTGACTGGAGAAGTACTCGTGCAGACCTCCTTGCTCAGAGAAGAGAAAACCAGTTTCCAAGTTCATGTCGGAGGAGGAGAGTAACCTACGTCCCTGACTATTGTGAAGCAAGGAGAAGCAATTTCTCTCAGAGCATCATGCTCTAGCTCAGGGGCGGCCATTGGTAAATCCTTAAGGAGTGAATGTTCCTACAGTTGGGAGGAAATGGGCACCCCTTTTAGAAGTTGCTTCACATTTTCTAGTTCTAATAAGTATTTTCATACTCTGTGTATTATATTAGATATGATTATGAAAAGTCTGTGTTTATGATTCAGTCTTGCAGTATTTGAACAATTATTAGATAGGCTCTTTTTCTTCTGTAAACTGCTATACTTCATGGCTTTCAACTTATATCAGTTTTGTTGCTAGATAGTTATGAGATGTGAACCCGCAGGAGAGATGGGGTAGGATTAACTAAAAATGTCTAAGTCCTGCCAGCCCTTTGAAGATTACCTTAGTGGCAATGTCAAGTTCGATTCTGTGGGAGAAGGGAGTTTTTCCTTCAGACTATTCACCCATCTAACCGAGGGATCATTCCCATTCCCTTAAACCCTTTGCTGTAAAAATGATTTGTGCTTAGCCGATAATGTTTTCCAAGATATCCATGTGTCCAGGGCCTAGGAACCCTGCTCTAGTTCAAAAGAAGCTATCTCTTTCATCTTCGGGACTTCAGGACTTGTGACTCCACAATCCTTGAAAGTAGATGAAGACCGAAGTCATGAATCAACAAGGGTAGTCGATCCAGGGATCCAGTGTGGATCTCCCTTAGCCATTAGATCAGACGTAGGAATGGAGGCGTTAATCGCTTCAACAAAGTGATACTTTGGGATATTAGGAGTGGTCTAACGCCGAAAATCCCGAATGTCCTAGTCGCAGAGTAAATCTAGACCATTGAAAAGGGAGGGACACGTGTCCACAGATCAATGATCCTCAGGGAGTCTGGGTATTCGACGATGTAGGGACGCACGAGTTTCCCCAGAGCTCTACAAGCCAGAGTATATCCTGGTCGTAGATTCCAGGTACGCATGGTGATAGATCTGGCGTGGTCTAGAAGGAAAGTTAAGAGATACATGCCGAAATCCCGAATTTCGAACTGCCAAAGTGATTAGGATCCTTGGATGAATGAGTACGTGGCAAGCGATCCTATGGTCTGGAGACTTCGTAGTCCAGGGGAATTTAGCCAAGGTTTTTCAAGGAGTGAAAGCTGTTGAAGTCACGAATGTCGAAATAGATCTCAGTCATTAATAAGAAGAGGATGCGTGGCTCTAGATCCGAGAGTATTCGGTAAGCTCCAAAGTCCGGAGCTGCGAAGTAATGAGAACCATGGATCTATGGATCTGTGTGGAACCTTATAGACCGTTATATTGAAGGACTGAGAATTTATTAGTCTATGATGACATGGCTTGATGATGTCATTCGATGTGACATGGACTTGCATTATGCATGCCACATGTCACCCATTTTTGGACGATTCAAATACTCATTATTTATGTTAGAGCATGACATGTGTCACCCCTCGACCCTTTCCGCGTGTCATCTCCTGGTTCGTGCCCACTTGGCCAACTTGGCTGTTGACGTATTCAGGACTCCGAGAGTTTGGATAACTTTGGCATTCAAAATATTTAGGGCGAGGTACAATATAGGAACATTCAACGTAAATCACTGATCACCGAAGGGCCAAAGGCATGTGGAAAGAATTCAGAAGATTTGAGTGTAGGTTGATAAAGGAAGGCCCAACGATGATCGTCGATCTCTGAACGACGATCGACCAATGATGACCATCGATGACCAAAACACCTAAACATAGGACGTTCAACGCTAAATGTCGAAGGCTAATCGCCGAAGGGCTAAGGCCACATGGTGATATTTCGGGACCCCAGGGATTAGAAAAAAAGAGTGTTTTGTGTCGAATGCCAAAGCCCCTTTTTACTGTAGGATCTTGGCAGAGGACATTGACTGTTGATTTCCTCCATTGTTCGACGATCTAGGAAATTCAACAACACCGTTGAAACTTCCAAAGCTGGGAGTTCTGAAGCGCCAAAAACATTGCTAAGCAGACTCTTAGCTCTCGATTTTCATCCCGAGTTCATGAGGAGGACCTCGCTAGCTGGTTTAAGTGCATAATAGGAGATGTAAACTTCAGACGACCAAGAAGACTCAAACTCGTGACCTTTTTTTCTAATACCAATTGAGTTGAACCTCGAGGGTCCCTTATGGGGCCTCACCCTTGGTGAATTTCTCTTGCCTAGTCTAAGTATGCTTGTGAACTTCTTCGTCTCTTTCACATGGAAGATTCAAAACCAACCCCTTCTCCCTTCCAGTATGGAGTCAAACTTACTGCCACCTGTACTTCTCCCGAAGTTGATGTTTCTTAGTTAGTTAGTTGGTTGGTAGCCTCTTATACTTGACTCATACCCATCCCGATGTTTCTTTTGTTGTTGGTTTTGTTTCTTGGTATGTGCAAACACCCCATGAAAGCCATTGGAAAGAAACTAAAAATATACTTCGGTATTTCCGTGGTACAATTCAGTTCAGTATACATTACAACTCAGGGGGGGGGACGTTTTTATTGATTGGTTACACTAATTCAGATTGGACCATCAACCCTGATGATCGAAAGTCTACTGCAGGTTATGTTTTTAGCCTTGGTTCAATACCTGTTAGTTGGGCCTATAAGAAACAATAGGTTCTTTTTCTTTCTTCAGTAGAAGCATAGTACCGAGCAATGGTTAGTGCAAGTCAAGAAGCCTCGTGGCTTCGACAGATCCGTTCAGAGTTTGGATTCTAGTAGTAGCATTCGACAATGCTTTGGTGTGACAATCAGAGTGCCATCAAGCTCTCAATAGACCCAGTTTAACATCAGCGTAGAAAACATATCAAACTACACAAGCACTTCATTAGAAAGCTTATTCATGATCAAGTTATTCAAGTGCTTTTTTTTCCCTATGGAAGATCAAGTTGTAGACATTTTCACAAAGTCTCTTACAGAAGTGAAGTTTTCCAGACTTTGATCTATGTTAGGAGTTCATGAAGTTTTCATTAAGAGGGGATAGGCTTTAATTCGTCCTTCCTTCTCCTATTGTGTCTCCTTTGTAAATCCTTTATTCCTAATATCCCAAGTTGTTCTTAAGGGGGTTGTTAGGATATTTAGGCACTTAGGATTTAGTTAAGGTCAACTTGGTCTAATGTGTCATTGGGTAAAAGTGTGTTTCTTTAGTATGCATTAGTATGCATTTGTAGTTAGAAAATCCAATGGTCACGATATGTTCCCAACATAGATTGATCCAACAATTCATATTCTCCTTGATCTTAATGACCACATTGATCCATGGCTTAACATATGATTGGTTCATGATCTCTATTTAAAGAGCATGGAGGGTCATTTGGCGATGATCAATTGTGAGAAACTCTCTTGTAAATATCTCTATAAATTTTTCTTTTGCATTACTAAATTGCTCCAAGTGGCCATGTTGGTTGGGGCCATGGATGTTTCCCCATAGGGATTTTACCACGTCAAAATATCGATGTGTTGATCTTTGATCTGGTTATGTGACTGGTTACTGTAGGTGTTCATCATTTGTTGGAATATCCATGTTGTCGAACAAAACTCAACCTCTTAAATTATTTCTCTTGAAATGAGACAGTGTCATATAATATTGAATTCAACCATATTATCAACCTCTTAATGTTGTGAGGAGCCAAAGTCAACCATGGTCAACTAAAGTCAAACATTGTTAGTGATAGTCAAACATAAACAACCATGGCCAACCCTATAACCATAGTCAACCATAGACAAATATGGTCAACCATACTCAAACATGGTTAATTAAAGTCAACAATATTAAACAAAAGTCAAACATAATCAACCATAGTCAAACATAGTTACCAAATTCAACCATACTCAAACATGGCAAACCATCCTTAAACATGGTAAACCATAATCACCCATGGTGAAAAATGATCAACTATATTCGACCATAGTAAGACATAGTTGACCAGAGTAAAACATAGTCAACCATAGTCAAACATTGTCAACCATAATCAAACATAGTCAACCATGGTCAACCATATCCAAATATAGTCAAATATGATGAACCATAGTCAAACATGGTCAAATATGGTCAATTATAGTTAACAATAGTTAACCAAAGTCAAACATGATCAACTATGGTGAACCACAGTCAAACATGGTCAATCAACTATGGTTAAACATGGTTAACCATGGTTAATCATAGTCAACCATAGTCGTGATTATTAACCATGGTCAACCATTCATAATCAACCAAAATCAATCATGATCAATCACAATAAAATATAAAACATATTACTAATATTGATATTTTAATTCACAAATTTATTATTCGTCTCATTACGCCGAAAGGCATATACCTATTGACAATGGGAAGAATTAATGATCTTTTAACCTTATTTAACCTTAAACCCTAATCTGATGGCTACGCATTGAAGATGCTGGCATATTCTTAGTCGTCCTCCAAAATCAATGAGCCAGATTTATTGCTCATAACTTCCTTGCATTTATGAAGGCATCCGTTAACATGTTTACTTTTTTACATTTACCTAAGAATACTTAAAAAATTACTGTGAGCATATATAATTGACACGTTCAAATGATTAAGAATATAATTAAAAAATGATTCAGTTCGGAGAAACGATTCGGTTCGGAAGAATGATTAATATATATGCATGCCAAAAACTCGACAAAGAAACGATATGCTTGCGTCTTTATTGTACAGGTTCGGAGGAATGATTCGATTCCATTCCTTGGATGCATGTTTAATTTCTTTAATTATTTATTTACCTGTTCATTCCTCATTGGAGCGTTCTTTATTTACCTGTTCAAAGACTACCTGCAAAATACATAATTATGACAAAGTCTTTGATGGCTTTATAATAATTCATTTACTATTGTGACTTTATAATGGTTGATTTATTATTATAGTTTTATAATAGCAAATTTATTAAAAAGTTTATATTTATTATAAAGTTTTCATTTTGTATTAAAATCAAGCATAATTTTAAAACGTTGTGATCATTTATTAAAATTAAGGGAAACATATGAGTGCAATGAAGTATTAAAACATTCTGATCATTTATTAAAATTAAGGGAAACGTATGCGTGCAATGAAGTATTAAAACATTCTGATCCCTTATTAAAATTAAGGGAAACGTGTTAGTGCAATGAAAACTCATGAATAATGGACTGAAAAACTGTAGGAACTTTTTGATCTCAGTTTTAGACACAGTTCAATAAAAAAAATAAACGGAAATTCTCTATGAGGCGGAGGAGACAAATGCTCACAATTTAACTTAAGTGCTCATAGAAATTCTCTATCTAATATAGGGTTTTAATACGTATGTAATATGAATTTGGATATATTGAATTAACCTAAGGCAAGGGGGACTCGCTTCGTTCTCCCTCCTCTCCAAAATTTCTCTTTTGAAGACAGATGCATTCCACCTGGATGAAGTTGGGGTTGGCCAAACAAACATAATTCCTTTGATCCGAAGACTTACCAGACCTTAGAGTTTCGACTGCAGTGCTATCTCCCAAGCATGAAATAGAAATCAACTGATTATATCATCCCCACCCGATCTGCCTTCTTTGCTTTGCCGGAGTATCTAAAATCTAAAATTCTCTAAAATCTCAATTTTTTAAATAACAATGATTTAAATGAAACATAAGGTACAAGGATTCTCTTTAAAAAACATTACTCCAAGCGATTAAACACAAAGTTCACAATAAAAACCATTTAACACATCCTGTAATAACCCCAAGTTTATGATGGTAAATAAAATACACAAAAAGCACAATTTCTATATAAGAGGACATTGGATCCTAATAAATCTATTTAACAACAACGAGAGTCCCAATCTATAGTTAATTTCTATATAAGAGGACATTGGATCCTAATAAATCTATTTAACAACAACGAGAGTCCCAATCTATAGTTAAACATTGAGAACAGATAACCACAAGAATGAACTCATTTATAATAATTTATCATTTATTTATAATTTTCAATTAATAAAAAAAATTAACCTAATATTTTGCAAGTGGTTATTTATTAAAACTTTTTAATAAATTAAATATTTTTATTCATTTATTATTTATTATGGCTTTATAATAATTCATTTACTATTGTGACTTTATAATGGTTGATTTATTATTATAGTT
>JZKD02S0537329.1:0-17899 GCA_000966675.3 Picea glauca
ATATGATTATGAAAGTTATAGATAGTTGAATTTACAGTTATATCATTCAATAAAGGCCAAAGGTCTAATATTAGGTGGAGTTAAATATAGTTGAGAAAAAAGACTTTTCTTAGTTCAAACTTTTCAAAATAATTTTTAAAAGTTCAAAAGTTCAAAAGTAGTATGAAAAAAAAAATGAGATTGTAGAAGTAGAGGGCATTTCATAAGAAAATATATTAAATGATATGTATTATTCTAGAGTTTTACATTGTTGAACGGATTTTGTGGAGCCACCTCCATCTATTCTTAACCTAAATAGAAGAAGCCAAATGACTAGAAGATGTGGAGGCCTCTATCTCAAAATTACAAGAAGTCGCTATTTGAAGGTGGTTCAATATATATTGACAGAAATCGTATGTTCTTTCAAAAGGGGACCACAACACCATAGAAATCAATAAATGGGAGTTGTCAAGGACGCAGTCTCCAACTTAGAGAAAGACATCGAGCTGTTGTTGAATAATTTTGTGTGATCCATCAACTAAAGAAGACTGCCAAATTCTAAAGCTTCGGTTTAGGTAGTAATCCTTGAAAGCTTGCTTTCTATTTATTCATCAAGAAAGAAAATAAGGTGAGATTACGTTGAATTGCTCATTTGTATACCAAAAAAATTGGGATTGTACAAAGTTTATTGGTGGTTACAACAATTGCAGAAAAAAAGAAAACCAATTACATATACACCTAAATTGTTACATTCTTTTAATGATATTTACTATAATGACTATTGCATATTGAATTTGTCGAGGAAAGAAGTACAACAACTTTTCCAAGGAAAGAAGTACAATGGTCAGTTACTAACCTCAATGTTACACCCTGTAGGTTGCTTAAGAAAAATAAAATATTTGTTGAGATATCTAAAGGTAGTGGTGGAGAAAAAGGAGGAACAACACCAACTCAGAGAGGAGCAGCAGTAGCTCAAGGGATTTAGCACCAGTGAAGAGAATAAACAACAAGGAGCACATGGTTATGGGGTAGATCTATTTGAACCTTATCAGGAAGAGAGAGACGAATACCAAGGAGTCGATGGATGGAAAATTCACTCTCATAAGCGGGTACACTACACAGTCTCAAGGTCGGGTACGCCACACAACCGCAAGGTCGATTCGAGAGGAGTGCAGAAGAATTCCACATGATAGAAGGGTCGATTCGAGAGGAGTGCAAAAGAATACAATCCCAGTATATACATTTGGAGCAAGGTCTAGAAAATTCCAATGACATTAGCTTGCATGCATAAGGACATCTGTTTGCAGGAATATTCAGGCCATATACCTGTAGGAATGATCATGCAAATTGTAGTGAACAACAAATGTGATGGAAATTTATTGCCTCTCAAATTAGGACCAAATATCCAAGAAGAATGTAGTAAAATAAAACATATTGAGTGCATGCATACTACAGTGAACAACAAATGTGATGAAAATTTATTGCTCTTGATATTAGGAGTAAATATCCAACAAAAATGTAATAAAATAAGACATACTCAGTGCAAGTCCCCATAGCTACGTCATCGGGTCGACAATAACACTTTCATTTTCATAGCCAATAGAAAACCAGATAAATAGGAATATTGGTTTTAATTAAGTGCAGAAATACAAATTATAAAAAAAACTTTGGATAGAATGGAAGTCAACCATCAATTAATATAAGTCAAACCTCTGAATCATCGCTATAGTCCCTCCGCTGCCCTCGACAGGGACTAATAACTCATTAAGTGGTACTAAATTGATAATAAAAATATTTATAAGAAAATTTATCAAATAATAAAAATTATACTTCGGGAAATAAGTATAGTCGTTGAATGAGTGATGAATCCACCAAACTCGCTTTTGCTAATTTAGTGATTTCTAACTAGTTTCCACCCAACCATTTTTTTTCCATTGTAGTTCATTACGTGAAGCTGGCTACGTCCAAAGTAATCCCCACCCCACCAAACTCCACAGAACATTGGAGGGTCAAGTATTTTGAGAATATTTGGCTCACAAAGAGAAGCATGTCGCATAGTTGAGACTCAAACCTGGGTAGGGAGGAGAAAACTCCCCACCCCAACCAATTGAGCTACAACCACTTGACTAAGTTTCCACCCAACCATACCTAGGGAAAAATTATTTTCCTAGTGTTGTAGATGAAAACTATGCTATGGCTAGGGATGACCATTAACCGAGCGAAAATTTGAAGAACAATACAAATATTTCCCTAGAGTAGCTCACAACTTTAGAATAAATACCAATTAGTTATGAGGAACTCATCTAGTTTTAATAGTTGGTTGGAGACGAGCCTCACATGTTGTTCTTGCTCCAATATTCTTTTCTCTTATCCAAGCTTGTAGACCTACACACAACAAAGAAAAAACCTTCCTCAAACCATTTTCAGAAACAAAAAGAAATGTGAAATAACTACTCTAACTCTTGTCAAGTGAATTAGAACCACAACTACATACTGAAAAGAGATCAAATTGACATAAATAACTCATAATTTAGGGGAGGGAAAGAAGAGAGATCTTCATTTTATTGAAATCAACAATGATATATGATATGTATACTTGACCTTGTTGTTTTCACTGTCCAGAACTGGCGTCTAAATTCCTCCATCCTTGGGCCACTCAACTTTGCTTCAACTCCTACGCTCTTCTCCACACAAGTACGAGGAACATCAAGGGATATTAGGAATAAAAAAAAAGAATGGGAGATGGGAAATTCAAGAAACAGGGATTTCCTGGGAGATGAGGGTCATAAAAACTACAGGGACATGATGACTCTCACTTCTTAGGCTAGCAGATAACTCTGATATAGAAACAATGCTTGTAACATTCTCCTTCCAATAAGCCTCTTTTACACCATTTCAAGATGGATGAGACCGTTTTCAATGGGTTTTAGGGAGTTACAAAAGTATTTTCTCCATAAACCTAGCTTAGGAGCACACAATTTTCACATTTTTTATATTTTTTAGTCATTTTTTAATGCACTCATGCCTTTTTTGAAGGAAAAGGTGAGTACTTGCTCCTATAATGAGAATTAAGTGTGAGTGTATTTCTAGTAAGGATTTTTCAATAGAGTTATGAGTGAGCCCAAGATGCTAAAGATGAATATGAAAGGGGAAAAGGACAAACAAATGCATCTCAGTTATGATGGTGGAAAAATATGTCATGATAGGTTCCCCCTAATGTGTGAGGTTAGAATGGGACCTGGTGGCCAAAATACATTACAATATTGTGGAGGAAGCTTCTGATTGGGACTAGGTGGAGGTCACCATACTTTGGATTAGGAAAGTACCCACAACAAAACCAAGAAATTGGATGAATCTCTTCCTGAGACGAGCATACCCATGCTCAGGTGTGGATCCATCAAGTACAATGTGGATCCATGAAGTATATATAATAAGAAAAGATCATGGTCACTAAAAGATACATAGTGGATCCATGTAAAGATAGAACATAGCCATGAACAAATACACAATGGATATATGTCTCATAATATATTAGGAGGATGACTCAAATAGTGAGATGAAAAGAATGATCCTATAGAAGTACCAATGTCATATGTATGAGTAGTATTGTCTTGCAAAAATCATGCAACAACATAAAGAGGAGATGCTACTAAGGCCCAATGTCTTCAATCCAAACCTGTCAAAGGTATGAATCTACACCATGTGAATAAATGATCTAATGTCGGACATGGGAGAAATTGTTCGATTACCATTCATTGATGTATACTGTTAACAAATACAAGACCACCCACCGATAATGATAATGGGCATCAAGGTACCTAGTACATTATAGAAAGTGAGAATAGATAAGGTATCATTGAACACTTTTAGAACCTATCAATCTTGGGACATTGATTTATTCCCACTATTAATAGCAAGGGATCCTACCATTGATGATTGCAAGCCCCAAGGTACTATAAAGTGTCTAGATATCACTCCTAGAGAAAATGAGTCATAGTCAATGTGCTCTGAATCAGATCTGACAAGAACAATTGGCTATTGGCACGACTCTAAGTTGGTTAGCACATGCATTGTTAAGGCTATTAGCGACGAAGGAGATCGACTTGTTGGCGTGAAGGGCCCAATGTCAGCATGAGTGATTTCCATTTCATATGTAAGGTATGTAAAGCTAAGAAGTATATTATTGTATTCATAAATACTTTTCCATGTAGGAGAAAAGACAAACAAAGAAGAACAGAAGGAGTAAAACACTGAAGAGAAGATGAAGTGTTGGGGACACCCGACCTTCCAGCTAACCTCCCAGTTGACAGAATCTACTATAATATGTTTCCACACAATGGAAAAGGGGTTGTTTGGTTGTGAATGAGGTAGAAAGGATTCCCAAATGTCACTGAGGAGCATAGAGATGAACCAGAGAGCCTGTAACTTTCCCATTTCTTAATAATAAAGAGCCTGGTTGAAGCCAAAAGAATGTTGGTTTTCCCATTTGGGTTTCCAGGGTAAATTCTAAGTTTATGTGTGATGATTGTCGTGGTCTATATTCCCTCATGAATGGTTAATGGTCTTCTATGTATATCTTAGCGATGAGAACTTTGTATTGTTATTGTATAAGCTCATTTTATATCAATCTAGTTATTGTGGGTCAATAAAATAGGCTAACAACTCTTTAATTGTAGTCGTACATTGAATTCAAAGGTTGGAAATCGACAACCCTCCTTCCAGAGTTGTTGCTATCATTCGGGGCTTTCTAATTTCGTCTTGGAGTTGTTGGGCACATAATCAACTTCCTGGGACATTTTCTTTTACCCATAAATCTTGGATGGATTAAATATCAAAGTCTGGGGTTGTCTGGGTGTTCATTAGCTGCCCATGAACCATATTCACATTTTTTCCATCCTTCCTGCTATCAATTTCTCCCTAGACGTTTTTCCTCCATTGTCGAATGCCAACCCGACTTCTGAAACGTTTCCTCTTCCGTGGGTTACTAGACTTGACTTCCAAAAAATTATGACCCATCGTGAGTTGCCAAAATCGCCCCAATTTTTTTTTCCTATGCATTTGGTTGTCAAATCTGAAACCAAACATTTTTTTACACATCGTCGATTGTTAAATTTTCCCTACACATTTTCTTTTCATCTACTGGTCATCGAATCTAACTTGCAAAACGTTTTCTTTCACCCTTGACTATCGAATCCGCATTTTAATCATTTTGTTTAATCTCAATTAAAATCACTTCCGACCGAGTCATTTCCTGGTCAAATTCCTTTGGTCCAGGTGGATATCGTTGGCCACCCACCTTTTCCAACTGGCTCAAAACAGTTTTATGGCAATTTTGGTAATTTACTATTTTTAGCAGTTTTTAACTTCTGGGGCCATTTTGAGGGCCTAAATGAAGTTTTTTTGGGATCTAGCTTCTTAATGACATCCAAAGGCTCTGATTGAGCCCCCTTAATGAATATCCTTGACGATACCTTTCCAACGTGCTATCGTGTGCCCCAAACGGAGATCATATGCCAAAGTTACGCCCCCTGGAAGTTGATACACCAAACTACCCAAAACGGGGTCCACAAAACTGTTGGCTTTTCATCTTCCAGGGTTAGTTTTTTGGATTTTATTTATGATAAAATGCCTTTAGAGTCTCATTGTAAAACCATCTTCTTTCAAATGCGAGTAGCAGATACATCTCTTCTTAGAGATAAGCTGCCACCATTCTAGTGAGTCTTTCACTCTGTATTTTTACAATCTTTGTACGTTTTCGCTCATTAATATAAAATTGTGTATTACTGTATCTCTGTGTTTATGGTTGCATCTTTGATACATTTTTTTTATATTATTGGATATCCAAGATATATCTGTACATTTTTTTATTATATCTCCGCTCTTATTTCGTGCCAAAAATAATCTGGATCAGTGGTATCAGAGCAGGCTTCTCTTGATCGTTTTTTTTTTTAGTGCATGTCCCCGACAAGGTCCGAGTATAAAAATTTGGGTCTCTAGCTTGTCTCTATTGAAGACAATCGCTCTCACATGCCCAAGAAACCCTCCATGGAAAAAGAAAATAAAAACAACGAAGCAGACGATTCTATCAATCTGTTGCTTGAGCAAGCTCTCACGCGACAGAGGGATGAAATGATGGAGAATTTTTCCCACGTCCTTCAATGCCTACCAATAGCAACAAACACATCTTCATCAAACAACCACTTTGGAAGAACCTCTCCTTTCAAGGTACAGGTTAATTTTGATATTCCTGTATTTGAAGGTCAGATAGATGCAGATGTTGTAGACAAATGGTTAAATCTGTTAGAAGGTTGTTTCTCTATTCACAATTTTTTTGACAGGGAAAAGATCACCTTCGCACTCCTTAAATCTCTCCCCCATGTCAAACATTGGTCGGAAACTTACTGGGAGCAAAGTTCCACAGAGGATTCTGGAGTATATGGGGTCGATCCCACTTGGGGTTTTTGTGTGGATGTGGTAAAGGAACAGTATTACATTGCTTGAAACTATGAGGACTAGTACATGAGATGGACCACACTGCGACAAGAGAGGGGCCAAGAAGTTATGGAGTTCACCAATACCTTCCATACCTTGTGCACCAAGCTAGGTATCAAAGACTCCGAATGACATTTGATTCTGAAATACCGTGGGGCTCTACACAGATACATCCAAACCGAAATGGATTTTTTGGACATCTCATCACTCGGTGCTGCTTATCGATATGTTTTTAAAATCGAGCAGAAATTTAAGCACCAGAAAAAACGGGAGTTTGGGTCTACAAATCTTCAACAACCAGAGTATGATAAAGACGACCCTAATAATCAGTCTCTCAAAAAACAGTCTAAGCCACAAGAAAATAAGGGTCATGGGAAGACAAAGAAGGACACCGAAAAATGGTGCGATTTCCACAAAATCCCTTGTCACAACACCAAGGAATGTTGATCAAAAAAATCATTGGTGGCCGAGATCAAAGACAAGGAGCCGAACCCTAATTCAAAATATGATTATGAAAATACTGGTAAAAGACAGATCATCAATGTAGACCCCACTTCTATTGTCGCGACCACAACAATTCAACCAAAAGAACCAACAGATCCTAAAGAGGGGGAGTGAATTTTTCATTCACATATGTGGGTGAAGGGACCCCGCTGCATTTTATTGTTGATAGCATAAGCTAGAAGAACCTCATCTCAGTATAGGTCGTTAAACAATTGGGATTGTCGATAACACCACACCCACAACCATACAACATTGGGTGGCTTCGCCATGGATGGGATCTCTGTGTCAGGCAACATTTATGATTGTCATACGACATCCAAACCTTCAAGGATGAGGTATTATGTGATGTTACCCCACTGGATGTCTGTGATGTTCTCTTGGGCCAACCATATATGTGGAAGCACCATGTTGTTTATGAGTCTCGACCCCGCATTGTCATTGTTTTTCTGGGGGGTCATCTCTATAGAATACTAGAGGTAGTTTAGCCTATTGTTCCACCTAAACAGTGTCATAAGGTAGTATCTCATACTACAAAATTCAACTTCTTCACAATCTGTTCAAAAGGTGAACAGAAGGATACTGCAACCACTACAGCCTTGGCCCAAGCACCTTCTATCCAACAAAAGCAGGTCGACAAGATTGCAACAAAGTGTAAACATTCCTTCTGCACACAGGCATCTCATGTAGCCAGACTGTTTCAAAAATTCCAACCCTTCCAGCCACATGTTCGTGACAACCTTCAACAAGCTAAGCAACACAACTTCTCCAACAAGGCAAGCAACTCATCAAGATGCAGATTCAACAAACACTTTTCTCTCTCCCCCTGGCACTCAACATAATGGATACCATTGCTTCCTAAGGAGGGAGTATTGATTGAGGTGGATATCGATGGCCACCCATCTTTTCCAACTGGCTCAAAACAATTTTCTAGCAATTTTGGTTATTTACTATTTTTAGCAGTTTTTAACTTCTAGGGCCATTTTGAGGGCCTAAATGAAGGTTTTCTGGGATCGATCTTCTCAAATATTGTTGAAGGCTCTGATTGATCCCCCCTAAATGAATATCCTCTACGATACCTTTCCAACGAACTATTGTGCACCCCAAATGGAGATCGTATGCCAAAGTTACGCCCCCGGGAAGTTGATACACCAAACTACCCAAAATGAGGTCAACAAAATTGTTGGCTTTTCATCTTCCAGGGTTAGGGTTTTGGATTTTACTTATGATAAAAATACCTTTAGAGCCTCATTGTAAAATCATTTTCTTGCGAATGCGAGTAGCGGACACATCTCTTCTCAAAGATAAGTTGCCACCATTCTAGCAAGTCTTTCACTCTATATTTTTACGGTCTTTGTACGTTTTCGCTCATTAATATAATATTATGTATTACTGTATCTCTATGTTTATGGCTTCATATTTGATACATTTATGTTATATTATTGGATATATGAGATATATCTGTACATTGCTTTATTATATCTCCGCTCTCATTTCGTGCCGAAAATAATCTGGATCATCCTTTCCCCCATTCGACCGACATTTTTTCTTAATCAACCTAATCCTCCCACAATTCAAGTAGAATCTCTTTTGGTCGGTTCACATTTCTTGGTCGACCTGAATTCCATATAATTCAACTTGGTCGACTTGCATGGCCTTCGACCTGACTTGTCGCATCTTTCTGACTCATTTAGTTCTGAATCGACTCCTATGATAACTGATTTTATTTTGATTTGGACTGACTTAACTTATGGCTTGATTGGTTGAGTCTTTTTCCATTTACAAAGAGCTAAGTTTATATTTCTTTAAATATTTTATGTGTTGGTGAAATGGTGAGGCAATAATCCTCCCATTTATGGATCACAATAGGAAGAGATCCATTGGAAGGAGTACATTAAGGCATCCCCCATCATCCAACATGAGTGGACACAAAGATAATTATTTAAAGGTATCATATGAAAGATAAAAGAATACATTATCGAGTACATACCTTGCATGCACCAGATGGAATAACGCATGCAAGAGACCCTTTGATCAATGATCAATAGTGAAAACCATTGACAGAGGCAAGGAATTTCACCAATGATGAAAATGGAAAACAATATACAACATGAATCCCAATATGTGAATATAGGTATTGATGTCAAACACATAGGAAACCACTTAGTCAGTGACCAATGCTGAAATGTCATCCATGGAGCACAAGGTAACCTACCAATGATGAAAACAATCCTATGTTTCTATCGAATCTAAGTCAAACTCTCATAGAAACATGTTGTGGTTGATAAGAGATGACTCATCAATGAGAATTCAATGGATAACTTCTGCACTGGCACGAGTAAATAATAAATATACTAATAGTACTAAGAACAACTTGAAAATTCAGAAGGATGACATGGATGGTTAGGAGATCCAAGGAATGGTCGATGTAGGATAAAAATTCCATTGAACATAAGCACGAAAAAGGGGTGACTTGGACAACATTTGAGACAAAGTGGAACAATGATATAAGTTTGTGACACTGGAGGCATCAACAGACTCTCCATATTGACTGTAAGAGTAACCAACCAAAGGAGTGATGGAATTAAAAACCAAGGTTTGACCTCCTACCATACTAAAACCCAAATTTCTAAGTAAATGAATCAAAACTTGGTGCTTTGATCAAGGGTAACATAACTCAAGAAAATTTCCAACCAAATAAATATCTTTATTCTTCCCTCCCCTCTCTCGTTTTTAATCATATTTATTTTTCTTTTTCATGTTATTAAAGCCTGAAAAAAAGAATAAAAGAATGCTAAAATACAATGGAGAAAGTGAGTGTTGTGGGGAAAGCAAACTAGTTCCAAGTGCATGGAACATACCTATGGAAAATGTAGGAAGGATGTGTAGGTTATGGACACTCATTGAGATGTTTCATCTCGGTATAGGGTTTATAGGTGTAGATGCAACAAATGCAAAGACAAGTGGTCGAAGATAATTCATAAGAAATAAATAGCAGATGGAAAACTACAACAAACATTAGGCTCAAAAGCATAAGCAATAGTATGAAATGCGACAGTACAACTCAAAATATATAAATGAGAGCCCCACGAGAAGTGGTCAGAAAATATGTTAAGAAGAAGTCATGCGGCTTCAACGCAAATTCATGGTGGGCATAAGAGGGCTCTTGAGCCTAAGAAAAGCTTCAATTGGTGCCAAAATGGAAAATGAGGTTCTAACTAGGGAACCCATGATCAGTAGGCTCTACCACATAAATTACGACACTTTTTTAATGTCAATAACTGATCTATGTCGCAATTCATTTGGGTCGATCCTAAGGCTAAAATGGAATAGGAAACTGATAATGCTTAATGCAAAGTGGAAACCCTAATCTACATGCCAGTTTCAAGGCCATTTCTTGTCAGAATGGATCAGTGTGGACCAATGTGATTAAAAAAACCACTTAAGTGACATTGGGAACTTTTTTGTATATGAAAAACACAATTACAATATGAAATGACCACGTTAGGTATTAAATATGACAAAATTAGCTCATAAAAATGATCAATAAACATTTGAAACAATACAAGAGTGGGTAAAAATTTAATATATAGGTGAAAAATTAGTTTTTTACCAAGTCATTCTGACATTTTAACTACAACCTTGGTTGTAGATCAAAAAAACCATGAACTTCAAGTGGATATTGTAGGATTTTCCACTATCAAAATTCAATTGAATCAAATTCATGTAACTCATCATCCTTTCATCTTTCATTTCATTCATTTCTTTTCATTTTTTCTTGAAAATTTCCTTGATGGGGACCCTCTTGCATGAAGGGAAAGCACACTCACACCTTTCCTTCATGAGAGGTGTGATTATATGGCCATACTCCTGCCTTCCCTAAGTGAAAGATGCGAGTACTCACACTTTTTCGCATGGGAGAGAATGAGTTCCCCCCCATGTTTCCAAAAAAGCTTCTAACTTGCAATTTTTTTTTTGAAAATTGTAGATGGATATAATGTGGAGAGTAAGAAAGCATGAGTATGTTGATAACCATGTTGTGGAATATCGAGAGGCCATGAATGCCCTTTGTGATTGTAGGTTGTTCAATTTTTTTTACCATTCCAAATCTACGGGCACAAAAACAATTGTTACAAATGATGATAGGGTACTGGGAACTAGAGCAATAAGCATTAATCATAGACGATTAACCACTTAATATTTAGGTGGAAGAATTATATTTCATCATAGGTTTATTCCAATGCATGGAATTGGTAAACTTAAAAGGAGGTGGACATGGTGCAGGTACATTGACAATCCAAGAATATATCAACACATACTACTTTGTGGGAACTCAAAAAATGAGATCCCAAGTTCCAATAAAAAACATTGAAGACTCAAATCTAAAGATAATCCTCCTAATGATTGCTAGAGCATCTGGTTCCATGGCACCTCACCTAGCCTCACGCCCATAGATGAACTATGTGGTAGAGTGCTTGTGTCCTACCATGTTTGATTGGTGTGCAGGGATCTTAACCAATATGAAGGCCCATTTGACAGACTGCAAAATGGGGTGACAAAATAACTTCGGTTATGGAATTATATTATGCACCTTTTTATTTGAGTGAGTTCCATTGACACGTTTGTGCATCATAATCCCCCCACCTAGTATGCATGAGTTGAGGATTCTTTGATGGGTAGATTTGATTCCTAGACTAGGAGGCAGACACATGACTAACATGTTTGATGATGAATTATTTGACTAGTGGTCCCACTAGATCATAGCCATTGATGACTACCCATATGTTAGCTTAGATTTCTGGAGAGATCATGAGACAATTTTTCCTCCAAATTCTACTTGGGGCGACATTGGTAAGTGAAACCTTTTTAATTTTCAAATTATTTAATTTTTATCAATTTTTAAATGATGTGAAAATGCAAGGGTAAATAAATATTTTGGTATGAAGTATGACTAACAAAATGCTTTGATGACAAAGATGTTCGACCAGTGTGACTAGAGGGTTATCTAAGGCATCGGTTCAAGGATAGAGCTGGACTAGCTCGGGGGAGAGGCCAGAAGGGTCTTGTAGACTGTGTGGAGGAAATTGGAGGGGTTGACCCATTGGGTTCCCATGGCACAAATAGAGGACCTTCCTGAGGGTATATGATGTTAGGTGGTTTGAGTACCATGAGCCTAGGTGTAACTTTTCTGATAGGTGGCAAATGCCATTTTTTGTTACCACGAGACCTATGTTGACCTAGGTCTTGAGGCCTAGATGCATTTGATCTATTTTGTAATATCGAACGTATGTATATTATCATGGGCTAGGAAGTTCTATATTGTACATCATACTCCACATTTTTGTACTTGATGACACTTTAGTTTATATATATACAAAATATTTGGCTTTATTTATATTCACAATGATGTCATGATTTATTTCCATGATATGTACATGTATAGTTTGATTTTGATTAATGAGACAAATTCCAATCTAATACATGGTTACCCAATGCATCTGATAAATAATTATAACTTCTCAGAATATGAATGTAAGTATTAACTCAAAATAACGTTCAAGAAGCCACACCCATAATAAATTTCGGAGAAGTGTAGGATTGTGGACCCTATACATGTTGTTTAACTGCAACAATTCTAGTTGTGAATCTAGGTGAACTGCTAAATGATGAATTCCATGCAAAATGGCCGCCAAAATAAAGTTGGTTACAACACTTTGGCCACATTATTTGTTGCTAGTCCGAGGAAAGCACCTCTTAAGGCCACAAGATGGTATGTGGGAGAATAAATCACCCAAGTGATGAATGCAACATTTTGGGTGTGTTGGAAAGAACCATCTGCAAATCCCACAAACATAGGTGAATTCGATGACATCTACCAAACACACAAAAATCATGATAAGAAAAGATTGAAGAAAGAAAAATCTAAGTCTAACTAATGTTAAAACTACTAATGTACAACAATTACAAGGGGAGGACTAGGCATGGCTACCTAAGCATAGTGCATCTTGACGTAGATCTCGTTGCAGGGCTCATCAAGTATGTTTCCTTCATAATCCTCTAATTCATAAGTTCCTTTACGAAGGACATGCATCATGCCACATAGGGTTAAACTTTCTTGCCCCCAAATGATCTGTAAATGCAAGGCTTATATCCTTTCTGTCTCACCAGCAAAGAACCCTATGTAACAATTATAATATCTGCTCCCTTTAGATAATTGGAATATGCTCGACCAACTAAGCCACAAGTTGATTTGACCCAAATAACAATGAATTCGACTACCTGAAAGTAGAGACAAAAAATGAGTCGGAAGAAAGGAAAGTTGAGTTTATCATTCAATAACATAGAAATATGTACGAGGAGGAATTGATAGCATACAAATTGGGAAAAAACATGTATATGGTCCATGGGTAGATAATAAATGCCCACACAACCCCATATTTCAAAATATAATCCATATATGATTTATGGGCAAAGGAAAATTCCCCAGCAAAGTTGAGAATGTGCCCAACGACTCTTAGAAAGAAAGTAGAGACTTCTAAATACATAGTAACGACTCAGAAAGGAGGGTCGTCGATTTCCATCTTCAAAATCAATGTATGGGTAAGATTAAAGAGTTGTTATTTTGGCTTACTAACCCATGGGGACCATATTCATATAAGACAAGCTCAAACCATAATTGGCATGAATTTATCTTTGCTAAATAATATGCAGAGAACCATTAAATTTTAAAATACACTCCATTAACCATTAATTAAGTTATAGTGTAGACATTTCCACTCGTAGATAACAAATTCAAATGAGAAAAACACACACAAAACTCATAATTTACCCTAGAAACCCAAACAAGAAAACCAACATTCCTTTGGCTTCGTCCAAGCTCTTTATCATTCAGTAATGGGGAAGTTACAGGCTCTCTAGTTCCTCTCTATGCTCCTTAGTGACATTTGGACAACCACTTTACATCATTTGCAGTGAAAGAACCCTTTTCTCATTGTGGGGAAACATGATATAGAGTATTGAGTTGACTGGGAGGATAGCTGGAAGGTCAAGCATCCACAATGCTTCATCTTCTCTTTCATCTCTTTCTCCTTCTTTTCTTTGTTTATTTATCTTTTCTCCCACGTGGAAAATGTCTCAAGAAGGTCTCATTATTTCTTTATGTACAACAATATACTATCTGACTTTACATGCATTACATACAAAAATCAACATCAATCGTGATGGCATGGGGCCCTTCACATCAACAAGTTGATCTCCTTCTTTGTCTTTAGCCTTAAACATTACCTGTGTTTATCATCTTAGAGCCTGTGCCAATAGCAAATTGTGATTTTTGGATTCGATTCGGATCACACCTCCCCATTTAGAGAATTTTGGTCCCCAAAAACTTCCAAGGATAGTTGAGGGAACTTGCTTAAAACCTGGTTCCTCTCACACCACTTTGATTTCCTTGCAGTATGTCCCTTGAGACCAATTTGCCACATTTATTGTTGTCCTCTACAATTTTTCTTCTCCTTGTGCTACAAAACTATGTATTCCTTCAACTCCTCAATACCATGAGGTGCAAGGTCTTCCACAATGGGAAGAACCTGATGTTATTCCTCCTCATCTAGCATGGAGGTTTCAAACAACTTCAAATATTCCATGTTCACCACTGAGCCGATCTGCATGCAAGGTGTAAGTTTCAACTTAAAGGCGTTCTCATTCACTTGTTCAATGATCTCAGATGGCCCATATCTAAGAGGCTTGAGTTGCTTTGTTTATCCTTGCAGTTGTTCCTTACAAAGATAGAGCCACACCTTGTCTCCAACATAAAATTTATGATCCTCCTTGTGTTGATCATTCCTAGATTTTTACAATTGTTGGCACTTCTTGAGATGTTCCTGAACCCTTAGATATATATGCCTAATATTGTCCACGAATGTGATTTCCTTATGTTCATCTCCTTGTAGTCTCGGTTCTTCCTTCTTCTATCCATACACGTTATCAAATGGTGAAGGAGGTAAATAACCAAAAAAAGTCTCGAAAGGAGACTTATTGGTGGAAGAATGGAGTTCTCTAATGTAAGAGTGTTGAATGTAGACTAGCTACTTGTCCCAAGTCTTTGGATGTTTGTTGTTGTAACCTCTCAATAATTGCACTAGCACCTTGTTTACTACCTCGATTTTTCCATCGGTTTGAGGATGGAAAGTGGTGGAATAATTCAACTTGTTATCCATTCTTTCCCAAAGCGATGTCCAAATTTTTCCCAAGAACATGTTGTCATGATAAAATATGATGGAGGTTGGCAATCTGAAATGTACCCAAACATGGATGAAGACTAGTTCATATACCTCCCATCCAAAGATTGTCTTGTTACAGGGAATGTGCACACACATTTTTTTGAAGTGGTCTACCATGATGAACAAGTAATCATGGGCTATATGATTCATAGGAAAACCTCCAACAAAATCCATGGAGACGCTCTTCCAAGGTTTGCTTGAAATTGGAAATAGCATGTACAAGACAAGTTTTCAATTTCTTTTCTTCTTAGTGTTATGAAAAACACAACCTATAACAAACGTTTCCACCTGCTCCTACATCTTCGGCCAATACACATATCGTTGTAGATTCACTACTGTCTTTGTCACGCAAAAATTCCCCGCAACCCTAAAAGTGTGTGCTTCTCTCATCAATTGAACTCTTTTGTCCTGGGGTATGCATAGTTTGTTCAGTTTGTACAATGGTCCATCTTGGAGGTGGTATTCATTTCATTCCATGACAACAACCAACCTCTCCTTTAGCTTCTTGTAGAAATCTATTAAATCTTCATCTCCCTCATAATCTTCACTTATAATTTCACGAGTGAAAGGCTCAAGCTGCATTGTCCTCTTGGAAGCCACGATAAAGAAGAGGAGTTTGAGTATGGTGTTTTGATTTCAAGATCATTAAAAAATGAAACTTGCCTTGAGCATGGTTTTCTGATTTCAAGCTCATTAAAAAATGAAACCAACTTTGAGCATGGTTTTCTAATTTCAAGCCCGTTAAAAAATGAAACCAACCACGAGGATAGTTTTTTCATCTCTGTGGAAACCTCATTAAAAAATGAAATAGAGGTTACGAGCATAGTTCTTCTCCTGTGTCAATTTCGTTAAAAAATGAAACAAAGGTCTAGGGATTGAACCTGGATTCTCGAGCATAGTTCTTCTCCTATGTCAAGCTCATTAAAAAATGAAACAAATTCCCCCTCTCTATTTGAGTCAAGTCCTTCGTCTAGTATTTGAAGCTTCATTTCATCCACCTTTGAAGTTGGACAAAATGAAGCTTGGGGGATAATTTTTATAGCCTCTCGACTTCATGCTGAAGTTAAGTCACTAGCTTCTTAAGCCAGGGGCTAAGTACCAACCATGTGATTCTGTGAACCATGCATTGGGAAGCAACAAGCATAGTTTTCTCTGGTTCAATATTGTGTAAAAATAAAACCACCAGCCTCAAGCATAGTTTCCTCTAGTTCAAGCTTGTGTAAAAATGAAATCAGGTCCAAGCATAGTTTTGGCTAGTTTTTAAGCTTGTGGAAAAATAAAATATATCCCAAGCATAGTTTTGTTTTGTTTTAAGCTTGCGTAAAAATGAAAACAATCCCGAGCTTAGTCATTGTTCTTTCTCATGCTCGTAAATACATGAGGATGTAACTGAGTAAACTTTTATCACTTTTTTGAACTCTTAAAGGTTATACGAAAAAGGAACCCCTTGGAGTTCCCTTTAATCTCTTTTCAAACTCTTTAAACATGAAAATATTGTCGATCGATCTTGTTCTTTTCACGCTCATTAAAGTATTAGAAATCACATCTGTTGAGCGGTATTTTATCTCTTTTTTGGTCTCATCAGACTACTTTACAAAAAAAAACATTTTGGAGTTTCCTTTAAGTGTTTTCAGACTCTTTAAAATTGAAAAACCCCTAAGTTTTCTTTCCTTGGACTCATTAAACAAGCATCGAAAGACCCATATGGGATCGAACCATTCCTTCTTAGGGTTCGTTAAACATACTATGAGGAACTCATCTGAAGGATGAGCTTACATATACAAGTATATGCTATCCTCCTCAAGCTCGCGTAAAAATAAAGAGGTACTCGCCAGAAATGGTTTTGGGAAAATTGGGAAAGAAATGTATCTAAATCAGTATTCCATGGAAGAGTTGCTTTTGAACATGACACCCTTTCACTCGCTTTGTGTCTAGGTTGGAAAATTCGTTTGTTTCTTGATCATACTCCTTTATAAGATTACAAATTGGTATGTGATCCCTGTTGTTGAGTTAGTGTTTCCAAGACAGTTGTCGTGTCGTCAATATGTTCAAAGAGAAGTTCAACCCGGAAAACCTTCTATTGCGTCGGTCATTTCCGCAATCCTTAAGCCCTCTATTGCGTCAACCATCCTTGAGTCAATCCTAAATCACTTGTTACTCTGATCTACTTCAAATCGTGTTACTCATTTCGTGTCATTGATGGGGGATACATTAAGGCCCTCCTGTGATGAGTCTTTTCCTGTCGACTTCAGCTCATTATCCAGGAATTAGACTTAGAAACCAATTGGTACCTTGTAACTTACATGCCTCAATGGCAGGTTTCCTCGCTTTTGACAGTGGGTTTTCATTATTGACCCCTGATCGGAAGATTCCACGAGTGTTTGACTTCATCTCATTAATTCACACCCGTTGGATTATACTAGTGTACCTTGGGATTCATTGACATTAATCGTGATTTCCCTCGCACTCGTTAATGGTATACACTAATGACCAATAATCAAGTGGTTTCTACCATGTTCGACTTCAACACATGTATTCACATGGTTATATTCGTACTATAGAGTGATGGAGAAGAAGACCCTGAATCGTTTCTGACAGATTCAGGTTGCATTGGAGTATATTCATATTGTATTGTTGCATAGATCCAC
>JZKD02S0537329.1:27594-46482 GCA_000966675.3 Picea glauca
ATTCCTCCTCTAGAATGTTCTTAGGTGATGGTAGCACTATATAAAGGGGTTCAAGCAATGTAATGAGACATGAAGAGAAATATTGCATTGTGGAGCGGTAGCTCAATAGGAGGATACCCCCTCAAAGAGGCAAGTGAACAGGAGAGGATCCCTTCCATAATAGGATCCATTGTATGGCGTTGCCCTACCTCAAGGGTTTGATATAATAAAGTGGTGTTTTTCTATATTGTTCTTCTATATCTGTTGTGGTGCTTTTGTATTCAGTATTGGATCTTAACACAATCATTGAATCTCTCTTCATAATTTTTTTGTAGGTTGTCCAAAATCAATTTAGTTGATGTACACTTCATTACCTTGACAGTCTTAGAATATAATAGGCCACTCAATATAACATCTATTGCTTTTGCATTGCTCTCACTTAACTCCTTTACAACTTCATTTGTATAACCTGTTGTGACTGATTCCCAAATACCAAACCCAAGGTCCTATAAATATATATTCATTCTTATACTCCATAATGCATAGTTTGTTCCATCAAACAAAGGAGCTTTGATTGGAGGGATACCCTCCTTACAATCCATATGTGCTCAAGATCTACCTTCCATTGGTTAAATTGTTTATGAAGGAACCTACTTGGATACCAATTGTTGAACTTATATTGATAATGAGAGGGGGGTGAATCAGTATATGGTAATTTTTACTTTATTTAACCATTAATCAATCATTCATTAGCTGAGAAACAATAATCACCTATAAATTCAACTCACAATGCATAGAGTTTAATGTGGAAACCCTTGCAGGAGAAAACCACAAAAAATTATATTTATAAATGTTTGTAGACACCAACCTACCATTACAAATATTGTATGCACCAACCTGTTGGAGACACCAATACCATTAATTGAGCCCCAACTCAGCAATATGTATGCACAAACCTATTGGAGACACCAATCTCCTCAACTGAGCACCAACTCAACAGGATGTAGGCACCAACCTACTAGAGACACCAATCTCCTCAACTGAGCACCATCTCAATAAGATATGTGTAGACACCAATCCAATATATTCATACATCGAGTACTTATAACTTCACATGCATGCTTCATTCCATGGAAAAAACTTCAAACCCTAGAAAGCCTCATAGCATCATTCCCAGAATGTAATCACTGATGACAACATCCACTGACGGAAACACCCACTAACGGAAAAATCCACTGATGGAAACATCCACTGACAACATCACAACCTCAAAACAATGCACACAACCAGAATTGATCCCTTACTTGGTTTCTCTACAAATGTGAAAATATATTCTGTATTTATATTAATTATGTCCCCACTTTGAGGGTCGACCAATAAAGACAAGTTGAGTCGACCTAAATTTTCTAGCTGGGTTGTCGGATAGAAAAATTCATATCTCCTCATTCCTAGGGAGTTACAAGGAATTCCATATATTGTTGGAAAGGTATCATAATATGTTTTTCAACTATATAACTTGTGATATAATTTGAGCTAAGTATGTAGGGTAAAAATTCCTTCAAATATAGGGTATCCAAACTGGTCATCAAAAATCCAAAATTATTACTTTCAACAATATCCACCTTGAAATCTTTATCTTGGGACATATGTAGGATTGTAATATTTATCTTGGACATATGTAGGCTCCCCTTATCTTTGAAATCAATGACAACAATATTTCCAACACTATTTTAAGTTTTACATCCAAGAACAACATTAGCTAAACCTTCACATAACCTACCAGTACTAAAGACTAAGATCTATAAAAGACATGTTGAACCACACAAATATTTTCTCTTTTGGTAGAAGGGTGGTCATTGTATTGGTAGGTTAATCCAATAAATAAACAAAAGGTCCTTCTAGTTGTTCTTCGAGTCCTGAGGAATCTAGTTCTTGTATTCTTAAATGCTTGTTTACTTTTTACCGTGTGTTTACTTTTCCGCAAGCGTGGTGTGTTTTGTTTTCCACAAGTGTTGTGTGTTTACTTTTACACAATATTATTTCATTTCCTAGATAGCAATGCAATTTCATTTCCATAGAAGAATGATAGAAAACCATAGTAAATAGAGAACATGGAGCCTGCACATAGAGTGCACGACATCTCACGAGTTCATATGAACCCTAGGTTGACAATTAATGCACAGTCTCTTTTATTGCTCTTCTAGAGTAATAAATTAGCCCGTAAAAACCCATGGATATTGTCGTTGGAATTATGATGATATATTGTTGGAATTTAAATGCTACGTACCACTATATTTTTCAATAGTTTCAAAAAGTTTCCAACAACACAACCCATTTTCATCATCATTGCCAGAAAACAATGTTAGAATTTTCACCTAAATGTAGTAGTGAAGATATGTTTTCAGTCTTGGTTCTAGACATGACACTTGGGCTTGTAAGAAGCAACTTGCTCTTTCTTCAACAAAAATAGAGTATCAAACAATAGTTAATATTAGTCAATATCAATTTAGAGTTTGGATTCCAACAACAACATCCAACCACATTGTGGTGTGATAATCAGAGTGACATTCATATCACCAAAGATCTAGTTCAACATCATCATGCTAAATGCATTGAGATACACATACACTTCATCGGGAAGCTTCTGCAAGATCATGTCCTCAAAGTCCTCTATTGTTGAACAAATCAAGTTGCATACATTTTCATAAAGACTTTTACAGAAGTGAAGTTTTTTGAGCTTTGATCTATGTTAGGAGTTCATGAAGTTGTCATTAAGGGGGGATAGGCTCTAATGCCTCCTTCCTTCTTCTCTTGTGTCACCTTTGTAAATCCTTTAATCATATCCCAAGTTGTTGTTCTTAAGGGGGGATGTTAAGATATTTAGACACTTAGGAGTTAGGCAAATTCAACTTGGTTTAATGTGTCTTTAGGTAAAGTGTGTTTCTTTAATGTGTTTATTGGTGTGCTATTGTAACTATCTAATTTGGCAATCACGATTATGTTATAAACATAAAATGATTTGACAATTCATCTTCTTCTTGATACTAACGACATTTTCCAAATAAATTTTATAATAATATCATTTTCAATGTAATTTTGTATTCATTGGGGTGGCATGAAAGGGGGTTCGTCATGAACCTTGAAGGAACAATTGAAATATATTATGCATGGAGCCTTGGAATTTCATCCAATAATCAAGTAGAAACATATGCCTCGTTGCAAAGTCTAACAATAGATAACAACCCTTGAATCTAGCTTTTGATAGTGTTGGGTGATTCAAATGCCATCATTATCTAGTGGTATTGAACACCACCATGTCAACAATTCATTGAAATTAGTGTTAGCTCAATCCAAACAAGAGAAAACCAAATTCATTAATATCAAGTATTATCGCGTGTTGCAGGAGAATAACCATCTAGCATATGGGTTCACTAACACAACAATAGTACAAAAAGAAGGGGTCATCAACATTAATGGAACGATTACCAATAAACCCATCACATAGCCCATTTAATATGAGAATGAAGACATATTTCAAGAAATTAAAACGTCACATGGAATACAACATTGAATTGCAATTGTATAGCAGGGATATTTATAAGATGAGACCTGTGACACATCATCGCTTGCCTAAGCTCTTGGCCTTGTTACAAACTAAACTAGAAGCCTGAAAAGATATTCAAACTAATAGGGCATAAACACAGGGGATAGGTTCCCAATGTCACCACAACACCTATCCTTCCCAGTTCAAGCCAAACTCCCACGCTAAGAGGCTCTAGGAGGCTTCCCACAAACTATTACTTCACCTCAGAATCTTAATAATATTGCCTAAACATAGAAAATTAGGTGAAGTTAGGAGTTAGTTATTTTAAATACTTGCTCAACTAGTAAATAATTGCAGAAAATAAGTAACAAATCAGCAAGCTAACTTACCCCAATTCTTCAAAATATTAACTAAATGATGCACAAGAGATAGGGATGAATTTCCTTACCACTTTATGGGTGATTTGTAATGTGTGTACCTCTAATGAAGTGGATGGAAATAATATATTTCCTTTCTTTCATACTATAACAGGCCTGCAACAATAGATAAAAACGTAGAAAACCAGTAAGAAAATGGCCTTTTGAGGCCTCCCACAAGTGTAAAAATACACTAGATCAATATATATGTGGGTGTATAGGATAGGGAAGCAACATATTAGTAAATATTATTCCCTAGAGCCTTTATATATGCAAAAAAACTAATTTCCACCTGGCTGGAAATTCCTTTTGTAGATTTGGGGTTCAAATCCCCCTAGGGTCAAAACCCAAAATGTATTACAACAAAGAATAATATTTAATGGGTTGTAATTTTCTTCTATGCTAACCAGAAAATAAATATAAAACTTGTAAATCATATATTGAACAATTGTAGAAGGGTTTAGGAAGTAAATACTTACAATATGCACTCCTTTATATGGTCAACAAGAGTGTATATCTGAAGATTTTCTTGGTTGTAACAATGAATATCTACACACTATTTCTCAAGAAAACCCTTGTAAAATATATTCAATGAAGTATAAAACTGAAGGGTAAATATATATTGGGGTAAGGAAACTCCCAATATATACTAGCTTATAAGAAGTAAAAATGAAATATTAAGCTAGGGTATGATTTTGTTTTGTATTTTTATAATAAAATATGATTTAAAATATCCAAAATTAAATGGTTGAAGAAATTGAGAGATTTACCTTTACCTTTTTTACCTTTAGATGTATCTTAGTTTGAGCGATTGTGACCCCGCAATTTTAAGATTGGCTCAGATGGATTTATAGTCGATTGGGTTTGGAGTCGAAGGACTATCACCCCTAATGCTAGAAATTCAACAATAGATGGGTTCCTCCTTGGATTTTCTAGGAGAGCTCCTTGATTGATGGTCTCCAAGACAACCAATCAACTAGGGTCAAAGTAATAACCTATCACTTGGTTGAAGCTACTTCCAAAGAAGTTGGTCCAACTACTTGGGTATGTTTCACTAAGAACCCACAAAGAAAGAAAGAGATGAAGAATCTATTTCCTTTCTTCCATGTGACTATGAAGCCCCTCAATGGATTGATTGGTCACCTCTTTCAATTCTCCTAAGGAACCCCTATCAAAGAACAATTAAAATTATCCTTGGCCAAGAAAAAAAAGCATTATAGTAAACAATCCACAGTGACACAAGATAATTGAGTTCCAAAATATGGAATTATGACCTCAAAAAGTTTCAACAACATCAAATGAGAGGAGGGGCTATCCGTATATAGTTGTTATTGTAACGACTAGTTTCTACCTCCCTCATAAAACAATAATTTTCTTGGTTTTCTCATGCACAATTGGTTGGAGGCTAAACCCATGAATAATATTTTTAATTACATAAATCCATGATAAAAATGGGATAAAATCCATTCTAGAAAAAATTAACCATTGAATATGTCCACACGAGAGATTTGTCCCAGAAGGAGGGAGGTCGTATAGCCTTAAATATGGTGCGATTTGGGTGAAGGAAGTCCAAATCTCTAATCGGGCACAATTTCTCCTTGAAGAATGAGTTGAAAACGATCATATTTTGTCCACATTGACCTCTCCTTCTTCCAATGGCTAGTTTCACTCATTAAATCCATAAATGAGGAGTTATGATTTGTCCCAAAGGGGACGATTTAGTCATTTGATGAACAAAATGATTTTTTTCTTGGAGACAGGAGCATTTTTGACTTGATAAAAATTCTCCCAAGACTAGTATACCCCAACATTCTACTTTATTGACCATTTGACTTGGGATATGTGCCCAATTATTTTTTAGAAGGATGGGACGATTTTCTTTTGGGAGGTAATATATCCCTTAATATTTCATCAATCCAAAATGTGAAATATGGGTTTTGCTTGTAAAATTGTTCTGATCATTTTGAGCCCATGTTGTATTTTGGCCTTCGAGGACCCACTACATTAGGATCTGTAAACTTACTCAAAAGATGTGCAGTGATGACAACTTTGTGACATTGCCATGTTGAAAAAAAAAGGATAAATGCACCATGGCCAAGGGATGCTTACAGAGTCAATGAAAAATAACCATACAGGAATACATAGGTGTGCATGACATGGACTGAACTAGGCCCCACAAACTGCAATCACCCCTACATAAGACTCATGTTTACACACAAACATATGTTCCAATAAATCCATGCCAAGGCATCCAATCATATCCAGGATGAGAGAAATTGAGACGGGGATTAAGGGAACTGATCATGTTCGGACGAGTTTGGGAGTCCATTACAAATCCATCCACTATGGTTTACATGGATTTTGACTTGCATCCTTGGTCTTACAATGGTGTAGCCAAGTCAAAATATAGGGTACCTCCTGGAGAGGTAACATGACTCATAGGAATTTGAACCCAGGATAATCAATTATACTCATCAATATGGAATTATGGCATTATGGTATGGAATTTGAAGCCAGAGAATTCGACCTTCAAGATTGTGTGGCAATTCAGTAAGTTTTGTATGTTTAATTAGAGTAGTGTTTACCTACATGTTGTTTGTTTTAGTTTGGTTTCCAAATGAGTCTCCTCCTTTGACCCTTTTCAAAACAGGGGGGGCTCGCATTATTCTGGAATGTTACAAGTTTCAACTTTGGTGGATTTTTTCGAGTTACCCTATTTCCTTCAAGGGAATCTCTATTTTTTATGTCCATCCCTTCTCTGAATTTTAGAACAACACCATTATCGGGTGGGCGCTCAAACATCAGAGTGTTTGACAACACAGGTTTTCCAACAGAGGACGAACACCTTCAGTAACCACTCACACAAACATATCAAATATCAGCACACCAATGTTTTGATGTTGTAAAACCCCTACGGGGAAACATCCATGGCCCCAACCAATGTGGCCACTTGGAGCAATTTTTTAATGCAAAAGAAAAATATTACAGAGAGATTTGCAAGAGAGTTTCTCAAAATCGATCATCGGAAAATGACCCTCCATGCTCTTTAAATGGAGATCATGGACCAATTGGGTGTTAATCCATGGATCAATGTAGTTGTTAGGATTGAGGAGAATATGAATCATCAGATCATTCTATGTTGGGAACATATCGTGACTGTCAGATTACCTAACTATAAATGCATACTAATGCATACTAAAGAAACACACTTTTTCCTAATGACACATTAGACCAAATTGATCTTAACTAGCTCCCGAGTGTCTAAATATCCTAACATGCCCCCTTAGGAACAACTTGGGACAGTGATCCAGGAGGATCTAGAAGGCCCAAAAATCAAAGTGTTCAGAATCTAGTGAAAAATACACCAAGTCAAAGAGCTCGTTGCAAGCTTTACAACGATGCAAACGGTGTCTCAAATGGAGCTAGGACGAAGAATTTATGGCTAGGAAAAGGTTTGGTCAAACTTAGTCATAGTCAACCTATCTGTAAAGATGACATCATCTGTATTGTTGACATCATTAGGTGACTATGCAGAGATGACATCAGCATGATGACATGTCAGTGTGAGAGGCTACCACTTATCATGCATTTTTTGAATTTTTGGCTGCCAAATGGACCAGTAAAAAAGTGCCACATGGCACCCCCAAGAAGCGCCACATGGCACCACCTAGGAGCCACCATGTGGCAGTTGTACATAGTGACAAGTGGCAGCCGCATGTAGTGACAAGTGGAATCATGATGGGACGACACGTGGCCTCTCCACCATGCAATAAGTGGCAGCTGACCTAGCTTCTAGTCGAACGACATGCAATAGCTGACTAGACAGGGGGCAGCCTATCCCAGTGCACAACGTGGCCTAATCATAGGATGCCACATGGCAGCCCCAAAATTCCCAATGTGGCCTATGGTCTGAAAAATCAAAATTAAAAAATGGGTTGGCCCGTGACCGACCAACGCCGAATCTAGCGGTCGAACTAGTCAGTGGCCAAACCCAAAAACCTTTCCACAAGTCTCGACACACCCACAAAATCTGGTGAGCATTCTGGTGATCCATATTTAAATATAAGTCTGGAAACATATCCCACAAAATCCGGTGGCAGGCCTAGACCCGAATTCCGTGCAACAGTCACGTCAATGGAATGGGTGCCAAAAGGTTTCATACGACGAAAGGTTCGGTGGTTATGTTTAATATAGTTTGCAAAACTATATTTATATATTATATTGTTATAATATGGTAAACGAAGACCCACATTTTATATGTGGTTGCAATGATAACTAAAAGGGGGAGGCCTGTAGGTTTGACCCTGAGACCTCCTCCCTAATAATACACTTTGTTACCAACGAACCCATGGGAAGGACTTGGTAAGTCTGCCCACGAAAATAATTTTAACCTATCCTTTTCCATCCACTCGGAGAAAAAAAGGCGTGTGCCCAGAGGCCGTATGGGCATGAAACCCAATGCAGAGTGGTAATTAATGTAGGTTTTGGGGCACGTTTTATGAGGCAAAGAGTCCAATAGGGGCCTAGAGGTGACTTCGTCCATTTGAGACGATTTGACAATCATTCTTACATGATTTTGCACCACGATCACAATGGCGACATCTATTTATACATAAGAGATTTGGATCAGAAGGATTATGGTAGAAAACCCAATGTAAGCATGGTGATTTTGTAATTTTGGTGTCCTTATGAAATATTGCAAAAGATGTATGCATGCTATAGATTTCGATGAGCATGGAGTGTTGTAGCAAGGAAGCAAGACCTGATCCATTGCAAGAAAAATCATCATTCTATCATTTTTCATGTAAACCAAGGTAGTGTAGTGCTAGAGAGACTATTTTGGCACTTTGTCAGAAAGAAGCCAATATTACAATCAAAGGTCTCAGTTTTGCAAGAAAAATGTAGTGACAGTATTTGCGCTTGAATCTGATCAATGGATTCAAAGAGGATAGTTTCTTACCATTGTAAAAGAGTCCTTATTATGCCACATCTTGTGAGAGATCAACCTTCATCAAAAGAGATCGTCTCTTTATGGAAGATATATTGCCACTTGTTGTGAGAACTGAGACCCTTTGTATTGCCAGAGGAGAACATATCATTACCACTAATGTGAGAACTTAGCCCTTGTATTTGTTCGAGGAGATTGTCTCTTGATAAGAGGGACATGGCCACATACTTGTGAGAATTGAACTCTTGACATTGACTAAGAGAAACCCTTTTCAAGGAGAGATATTTCCACATGTTGATGTGAGTATCGATCCCTTTGCATTGTAAAGGAGAATTTTCGAAGAAGAGAATGAAGCAACTACACAGTTGAGTGGAGCCCAGAGACGTAACCCACTCTGGGTGAACTCTTTTAACAATTGGCAATTCATTGTCCTTATGGTTGACTGCTTACCTCATGTTTCTTATGCTTCCTTATTTCCACAGTTAAGTTGTTGGATGCATTAAGTAATGGTATATGAGCTTGAATCAACTTATTTACCAAGTTTTATTCAATTTGGATTCAAGCCTCTTAATCACTTCAATTTCACCTTTTAACGCAATCAAGTTCAATAAAAATGATCTTAAATCTGACCTTTAATGGAGTGGCATAGAACCGAGTAAATATTGGTAACAAGTTTACCCCGGTCTCAGATCAATTGGTATCAGAGCAGGATTGTCGAAGATTGTAGGTGTTGAAGACAATATGGGAAAAACCTCAAAGAGTGCATGGATTCATGAGCTTGAAGAAATCAACCAAACCACCCAAGAAGAGAATGTTTAATTGAGGAGGTTGCTTCAAGAGTCTGAAGACGAAAAGATAAAACTACAGCTGTAGCTACAAGATGTGAAGGAGCAAGTTGGAGAATGCTCCATGACGGAAGCGGCAAAGAGTTTGTCTTGTGGCCATGGCATGTATACTAGTTATGATTGTTGTAATGATGTTGTTGATAACTACACATTTTTTTAGATGATAGAGGATGCTCTCCAGGCACTAGGGAACCAAGGCGGTTTCCTAGAAGCCTCTTCTAGAGCTTCATCCAACTAGGAGGAGCAGTTGGTCACACTTTAGGAAGATGACCAAGTGTCATAGACTGGCATGGAGGTAAATGATTCTCCATGTTTAGTTCCTTACCTCATTAACATTGATGCTACTTTTGGAATATTTGAACAACACACCAAGGGCATTGGCTTGAAGCTAATGAAGAAAATGGGATATGACAGAGGAGGCCTTGGAGCCAATGGCCAAGGCATTGTGAATCCCATCGAAGTGGTGGAATTACCTCGACATGCAGGATTGGGCTATGTCATAGAATAAGTTGGAGAATGCTCCAAAACCGATGAGGAAGGAAATTTCAAGATCGTCGATGAAGGGAACTCCAAAACCATGGAAGCCTGTGAGTCTTCAAGTGACGAGATCAAATCAGTGCAGGCTGACAGCACATCATATAATTTTGATTATTGTGATTACAAGTCATCTCCAAGGGGAGATGAGCATCACATTAAAGAAGGAACTGAGGAAAGTTCACATCACCAAACCAACACCAGAGACAACCAAGCAAGGTATAAAAAGTCTCATTATTCAAACATTCCTTTTGATTATAATCAAATTGGCAATGATCAACAAAGTTTATGGCATAGAATACCATGTACGATTTGTGGTATGAATAACCATGTTGTTTCCAAGATTTGGAAAAGAATGGCTTTGTATAGGAAGGTTATGGCAACTAGGAAGAAGCCAAGACTTGAAGATCCTTCTCCACATCAGGAGAAAGAGAGAGGCAAGAAAATTTTCAAGAGGAAAAACCATTGCACCCATTGCGACAAGGGTGGACATCATGAGGCCACCTATTGGACCCTCTATCTAGATTTACGTTCCAAGAAGAATAAGAAGGTTGGACAAGCACCTTTGAAGGAATCATCCAAGGAAGCAACTCAGTAAGAAATCCATCTACCTGAAGAATGTCAGCTACCAGAAAAGAAATAGCTCGATAATAAGGAGCCATTTGTCTTGATGACTAAAAGGATGGAAATATTTTTTGAGTTAGTTAATAGTGGCCATTATTGTAAATTACTTGTTTCTTTTAAAACCCCATAGTAGGGAACTTTTGTAAAAGTGATGAGATGTTTAACGTCACTTATTCATGCAACATAGTGATATTTTCGGCCTTTTGTAGAGATAGTAGAGGGTATGGGTTTTGTTATAAGTCAGAGAGACATGTATGATCTCATGATGTACACTTTTGGGGTCCAAAAGTCCATTAGTGGGGAGGAATTATCCAGGAAGATCTAGAAGGCCCAAAAATCAAAGTGTTTAGAATCCAGTGAAAACTACACCAACTCGAATACCTCATCACAATCTTTCCAACAGCGCAAACGATGCCTCAAACAGAGCTAGGATGAGGAAGTTATGGCCACTCAAAGGTTTGGCCAAACCTAGTCAAAGTCAACTTGTCCATATAGCTGACGTCGTCATCCATACTCCTGACATCAATAGGTAATTGTGCAAAGATGATGTCATGATGATGTGTCGACATGAGAGGCTATCATGTGTCATGCATTTTTGGCAACCAAATGGACCAGTAAAAATGTGCCACGTGGCACACCTAGGAAGCACCACGTGGCACCACCCAAGAGTTGCCACGTGGAATTCGTACATAGTGACAAGTGGCAATCACATGCAGTGATAAGTGGAAGCATGACAATGGGACAAGTGGCCTCTCCACTGTGCGACAAGTGGCAGTTGACCTAGTTGTTGGTCGGATGACACACAACATCTGACTGGACAGGGGGAAGCATATCCAAGGGCACCATGTGTCCCAATCACAGGGAACCACATGGCAGCCCCAAAATTGCCAATGTGGGCTACAGGATGAAAAATCAAAATTAAAAAAATGGTCTAGCCCCAAACTGACCGATGTTGAATCCGGCGGTCGAACCAGTTGGTGGCCAAACTCGATGACCTTTCCACAAATCCTAGCACACCCATGAAATTCGACAAGTATTCCAGCGATCCATATTTAAATATATGTTCGGTCCAACCAAATCTAGTGGCAAGACTAGACCCGGATTATGTGCAGCAGTCACGTCGATGGAATGGGCGCCAAAAGGTTTCATACGACAAAAGGTTCAGTGGTTATGTTTAATATAGTTTGCAAAACTATATTTATATATTATAATTTTATAATATGGTAAACGACGACCCACATTTTATATGTGGTTGTAACGAGAACTAAAAGGGGGAGGTCTGTGGGTTTGACCCTGGGACCTCCTCCCTAATAATACATTTTGTTACCAACGAACCTATGGGCGGGACTTGGTAAGTCCACCCATGAAAATAATTTTAACCCAGTATTTTCCATCCACTCGGGGAAAAAAAGGTGCGCTCCCAGAAGTCGTATGAGCATGGAAACCAATGCAGAGTGGTAATTAATGTAGGTCTAGATACACACTTTACGAGGCAAAGAGCCCATCAGGGGCCTAGAAGTGACTTCGTCCATTTGTGATGGTTTGACAGTAATTCTTACATGATTTCATGCCACAATCACAATGGTGATGTCTATTTTTGTATCAAAGCTATGGATCAGAAGGATTATGGCAGAAAAACCCAATGTAAGCATGGTGCTTTTGTAATTTTGGTTTCCTTATGAAATATTACAAAATATGTATGCATGCTACAGATTTCAATGAGCATGGAGTGATGCAACAAGGTATAAATACATAATCCATTGTAGTAAAACTCATCATTCTAGCCTTTTCACGTAAACCAAGGTGGTGTAGTGCTGGAGAGACTATTTTGGCACTTTGTCATAAAGTAGCCAATATTACAATCAAATGTCTCATTTTTGCGAGACAAATGTTTTCTTTAAGAGGTGGTGGTCCTCTATTTTTAAATTGCATGCACAAATATAAATAATGCATGAGAAGGACCAAGCTTATTTAAAAAAAACATTCACATGTAAATAATACCTGAGATAGGACTAGGTATCTTATAAAAGGAAACTATTTACAATATTACAAATTTCATAAACCAATAGAGTATGAAAGTAAAAAGGTTGACATTTCCATCATAGTATTCATCGAGACAGAACACAAAATCCAAAGAAAGGAAACAAGAAAATATGGACTACATATGGAAGAGAACTTTAAATCATCATTTCATTAGGAACAAAAAAGATCATGATAGATACACATTTGAAAACTCATGCTTGAATCAAAGTCTTTGAGATTACAATAATGTAATATCCCAAAATAGTTCTCTAGGAACCTCAAAAATAATATAAGTCTTTAAATATACAAGGTAAATGTCTTGAAAATAAGATTTGTGTTTGTCCTTCAAAGAGAATTTGGATGGGGCTCCTGTAGACCATAAAATGAAAAGACCTAGAAGACACAAGAAAAACAATCAAAGAGCATCCAAGGTTTCACAAATTACTGGAAAATGGAAGATAGTATGACAAGTGATTGTAGAATAAATATAAGAAGGGTAGTAAAAGGGTTGTTTCTTGACTCATTGTGGTGGAAAGTTTTTATGAACCCTCTTACTTGCTTGGAGGTGCCCCTTTTCTATAAGCTTGTTATGGTTGAGGTGGCATAACTGATGCAATCGTTTCTTGTTGTTCTAGCTTGGTGATTTTGATTAAGGATTTTCTTAACCATTCTTCAATATATTCTCTCATGGGGGCCACCATGATATCATGACTTATTTTTATCTCAAGCAAACCATTCTCCATTTCTCTTAATTTCATGCCTGATTGGTGCAACGTGTCATCTACCTCATCATTTTTGTTGATGTATCTGACCAACCACCTTTCAACTTCTTCTTTGAAACATTATATTATCTTAGTAAACTTGTTTTCCCATGGAACTTTCAATACACTAAGTTAGTATAACAATTTTCTTTTGATGAAAGTATTGTATCCATTAATAGGTTCGTGCCATCAATTTATTTTGTGAGATCAACCATCTTGAAGAATAAGTCACTTCTTTTGTTTTTCAAAGCATCTAGTTCACTTATCATTTCTCTCAAATTCTTTATTCTTTTTAACCAACATGCATCAATTTGTTTCATCTGGATATCTGAAGGAAGGTTTTTCTCTCTTCTGTGGATATCGTTCAAGATTGAAACTTTGGTAGAGAATGTACCCACAATGTCCTTGTAGAAACCTTCATCATTCTCCAGATATTTCTGAAGATATTATTTGAAATTAGTAATTATTGTTGTAAAGGTTGTGGAACTCTGTGCAAGTTCCTGAATTTCTTGAATCAAATCTATTATTTTGTGTATCTCGTCTCCAACATATTTTCTTATTTATTTCAATAATCTTGATGAATCTTTACATTTGTTATTGCTTTTCGATATATCTTCTAAAACAAGTGTTGTTTGAATTGTATATAGAGGTTTTGGAAATAAAGGTTCTAGAAGTAAAGTTGCCTCTAATTCTTTTATTTTTTGTTTTAATTCCAAATTTTCCTTTTCAATATTGCCCATGGATTTTTTTATGGATTCTCTAGTTGCTTTATGGAATTGGACAATTTTTTATGGTGCAAACCCTTCGAAATCAAATTTTGATTTTCATTTCTTAGATGACTTTTTATTTTTTGTATTAACTTTTTCAATTAACAATTTTTTGGACACTCGATTGTAGGTCACACGATGCAAGGCTATAGAATCCTCTTCGAATATCTCTGGTTCCTAAGTGACTAGGTGATTTCTCGATTTTCCAGTAGTATTTTCTTAGACCAACCAGGTTCTTCGATAATCTCGTCTACATCCATAGATATTGGGATTTCTTGGGTTTCAGGTACACCTAACCCTGTTTTTTGTGTATCCCTTTTTCTTTTGAGAGAAGTATATATAGTATGAGATTTTTTAATATTTTTCTTTTGTGGATCCTTATCAGCACCATCTTCTGAACTTTCGCCTGGTGTTTTCCTCATATCCATACCACTACTCCTAGGTGTTTTTCTTACCCGAGTACTTTTTGGGGAAACAATTGGTGAATTGGGATTTCTCTCCACTACTTCTCTACCATGTTGTTGATATCCTTCAGTGGTACTGATTAATTCCTCAGTGTCATTAAAATCATGGTCGACTAAAACTTCCGGGAGATTCAAATTATCTCCACCTCCTTCTTTTAACTGCTCAACTTTAGTGAAACAAGACGAATAACCAATTGAGGCCATATGTGCAGTAAACATATCATTTTGGTAGAAACCCTCAACAAGTTCAACTTATTTGAATCTGAGTTCATCAAGATGAATTGCAAGTTCATCCAAATGGGATATATGTTTTACAATAATTTCTCCAATTTTCCAAGGCAAGGGAATGAATTTCTTATTTATCTTCTGGTTGAAGAAGTGATCCCAAGTCTATATTTCCTGCAAACTTCCACAACAAATTGTATGTCTGATACATAAAACAAGAGAACAAAAGGCTTCTCTTCACATCCAAACAACCTGATAATATCGAAATTTTCAGTAATCTCAAAATATCCCTTCCCGCGAGAAAGGTAGCGGCTTCAAGTGATAATATTGATGTACTAGGGCCAAAAACTAACTTTTTAAACTCTGAAATGAAATTATTGTGAATCGGGTAAAACTTGTACTAAGTTGTGTGCCTCCATAAAGTTGAATACCAAGCATAAATTGGTTTTGTATTAAAATCAATGTTCCTTTCCCTTGGAAAGTCATCAAACACATGACAGTAGGCTATGGTGAAAATAAGGTAGGATGTCATATAAAAATTTTGAGTCCTTTTCAAATTACTTAATTGAAATAAAATTTCACTAGAAATCATGTGACTCCAATCTATGATGGCATTCTCATGAAAGGAGAAATGAAAGGCATAGATGATATTTCTTGGAATAGAAGTTATGGACTCCAAACCAATTATACGAGCAAATAACCAAGAAAATTCCATGTATGGGTATTTCAAGGAACTTACCTCAATCTTGGAAAAACCAATGTTAATTCTTTGGTCAACCAAATATTTATCAAGGGTTTCTCCTCCTCCTTTGTTTTGTTTAAGAAATACATTAGCCTCCTTGCCTTTGAATTGCATGGTGGGCATGGGGAGCTGCAACATTCTCATAAACATTGAAGGAGATAAATATATGGGTTGGTGTTCTTGGAGCTGGACTATTCTCTTCTCTGAATTAAATTTTTCTGCACACCACTGAACAAGCTCTCTAAAATCGGTTACCTCCGAATCACAACCAACAAGGGTTATTCATGAAGTCCAAATTGGGTTCTTCTTTTTCTTAGTTGGATGAAGGGACTTGTAGTAGTTATATACTCGCTACCACTAGAACTCTCGATCTTCACACCCAAGTATGTTTAGTGTATCCCTGCAATAAAATTCACTTTTCTTACTTGACATTACTTCACTTCTTTAGATTTGGTAATAGGTGGAGCTACTATCCATATTTACAAGTTATCATATTAGTTCTTATTTAATTTAATGCGTATTTTCCTGATGGTTTAATCACCATAGTTCTTTTTTCAAGGTTGTTGGCATGCACAACAATATTTTTGAATTTATTACAAGGTTTACGAAATCCTCATGAATTGAATAATGACATTATGTTCACACAATTGGTAGCTGATGTGGCGAGGAAAATAAATGGCAATGGGAAGTGGTGATGGGATGTCATGGCGAATGAAAAGTGTTTAAGTATGGATGTGCATTACGAGGGTTGGAAGGTGTAATATGTAGTAAACAAGACTGCAGGTTTGCGGACTTGTGGGCCTGGGAGTATAGGAGAATGAAAAGGAAAAACTCAAAGCATCCCACACCTGTAGTAAGAAAATCGAATAAGTATGGGAGAGGCTGATTTTGGGGGTCACGAACTAAGAGGTGTATTTTGTAGAACACGGGATTATGGGTCAATAGGCATGCAGGTCTATGGACATAAGAAAAAAGGTAAATGGGATGGTCAATCAACCTGCATCCTCTTTTCAAGAAAAAAACTAAGTATGGAAAGGTAAGAGAATACGTTCATTTTGAAGGATGCATAAGTAAGAGGTGCAATTTGAGGGTAGCACGATTGTGGGTTTGGAGACTTATGGATATGCGAGTCTAGAACATGTTGTACTCCTGCATCACTTGAAAAATGACTAAGTGTTGGAAAGAAGAGAAAAGAAAAATAAGTATAAATACAAATGATCTAGGCAGAAATCGACGACCACCCACCTATTCCACTGGCTCAAAACAAGGCTTTCCACCTTGGCATTTTGTCTACAACTTTTAGGGGCCTAAACTTTTGGGGCCATTTTGAGACCCTAAAAAACATTTTTTGGGCCCACTGTAGACACACTATAGGTTTCACCAAGAATGTGACATCAAAATGTGTATTCCTCGGATATACCTTTCCAATGAGTTATCATGCACCCCAAACGGAGATCATATGCAAACGTTATGCCCTTGGGAAGTTGACGTATCAACTACACCCATCAGGGCCCACAAACCTTTTGGAGTTTCATCTTCCAAGGACCAAGGTTAGGGTTTTGGATTTTCTTTATGTTAAAAATTCCTCTAGAGACTCATTGTAAACATCATCATCTTCTTGTGATTGAGTGTAGCCATCACATGTCTTCTCAGAGATAATCTATCACCATTGTAGTGAGTCATTCACTCTGTAAATTTATTGTTTCTTTACATTTCTCTCTTTAATAAAAGTTGTGCATTATTGTATCTATGTGTTTCTCACAATATATCTATGTATTTTCTTAATATATTTCTTCCTTCATTTTGTTCTCAAAATAATCTGGATCGGTGGTATCAAAACAGGCTACTCCCTTTCATGTCTTAGTGCATGTCCCCGACGAGGTTAGGGTATAGAGAGTTGGGTCTCGACCTAGTTTCTCTTGAGGACAATTTCTCTCTCCATCCCAAGTGGCATCCCATGGTGGAAGAGAAGAGAGATGAGGGAGAAGAATATCCCATCAAACTGTTGCTCGCAGAATCCCTCGCACAACAAAGGAACGATATGTTGGATAATTTTACCCGAATCCTTAAACAATTGTCGACAACAACAAGCATGTCTTCATCAAATAGTCTCTTTGGAGATGTTGCCCCATTCAAGGTACAAGTTAATTTTGATATTCCCATATTTGAAGGTCAGATCGATGCAGTTGCTTTGGAAAAATGGTTAAATTTGCTAGAAGGTTATTTCTTTGTTCACAATTTTTCCGACAGAGAAAAGATCACCTTTGAGTTCCTTAAGGCTCTCCCCCATGTCAAACATTGGTGGGAAACTTACTAGGAGAAACATTCCACAGAGGAGTCTAGAATATTTGGGGCCAATCCCACTTGGGATTTTTTTATGGATGTGGTCAAGGAGCAATATTACCCTGTGGGAAACTATGGTGACCAATACATGAGATGGACCACGTTGCATCAAGAGAGGGGCCAAACAATGTTGGAGTTCACAAATACCTTCCATACCTTGTGCACCAAGATGGGTATCAAAGACTCTGAGCAACATCTAGTTATAAAATACTGTGGGGTTGTACACATGTACATCCAAACCGAAATGGAGTTTTTGGACATCTCATCACTGGGAGCAACTTATCGATATGTTGTCAAAATTGAGCATAAATTTAAGCACCAGAACAAGCAGGAATTTGGGTCTGCAATGTTGGAATTATTAATACAACTGAGAGGGGGGGTGAATCAGTTGTATATGAGCTTAAACAATTTTAACAATCTTAAACTATTATTAATCTTTCTTCATGTGGTCATCAACAATATACAACATATGAACAATAAAGGTAAAGAATAACAGTCACACATAAAGTATGCACAAAGACAAATTTTTTCATGAGGAAACCCATAAAGGGAAAAAACCTCTTCTTCTTCGAAATGATAGGCATTCTTTTAAGTTCTGTACATCATCTATAATTGAGCACCAACTCAATGTGAGGCTGCAACCTCTGTTTTACAAGCTGCAACTTGTTTGAGAG
>JZKD02S0537329.1:67806-82582 GCA_000966675.3 Picea glauca
CCATAAGGGGACAAATTTGAGAACTTTATCCAAAAGTGTCTTCCCGTGAGGATTTCACCATAAGGGGACCAATTTGGAGTTTATCCATTTGGTTCTTCCTATCAACCATGACATGACATCAATGATATAACTCCCTTTAATATCAACCCATCATTATGACACCACTTGACATCAACCCTTTGACAATAATTACATCAATGACCATATAACCAATAATCAATATATCAATGATACAAGCACATCACTATGACAATACTTGACATCAACCCTTTGAAATCAATCCTTTGACATCAATGAAAACATAGTACAACAATCCTCCCACACTGAGGAAGTTCATGCAGCTAGATTGGTTAAACAAACCCAACCCCTCCAACAACAGGTTCATAATAGCCTTCAATAAGATAAATAGGACAAGTTCTTCAACAAGTCAAGTAGCTCACCAAGGTTCAGATTCAGCAAAAGCTTCCTCGGGAACTTCACGCAATGGAGACCATTGCTTCCTAAGAGAGGGAAGAATGATCTAGGTGGAAATCAGTGGCCACCCACCTATTCCACTGACTCAAAACAAGGGTTTCCACCTTGGCAGTTTTTCTATAGATTTTTGTGTCCTAAAATTTCAAGGCCGTTTTGAGGCCCTAAACATTGCTTTTTGGGCCCACCATAGTCACACTATAGGCTCTAGACAAAGTGTGATGAAAAAATGTGTATTCCTCAAATAGAACTTTCCAATGATCTATCATCCACCACAAAAGGAGATCGTATGCAAAAATTACACCCTTGGGAAGTTGACATACCAACTACCCCCATCGGGGCCCGCAAACCTTTTGGCATTTCATCTTTCGGGGTTAGAGTTTTGGATTTTATTTATGTTAAAAATGCCTATAGAGCCTCATTGTAAACATCATCATCTTCTTGTGAATGAGCATAGCAATCACATCTCTTCTCAGAGATACGTTTCCACCATTCTAGCGAGTCATTCACTCTGTAATTTTATAGTTTATGTACATTTCTCTCATTAATAAAAGTTGTGCATTATTGTATCTCTTTGTTTCTCGCAAATATCTCTGTATTTGTTTATGATATTTCCACCTTAATTTTGTTCTCAAAATAATTTGGATCAACAAAGGTGTGTGGGTGTGTGGATTTGATAATTTAATAGTAGTATGACTTACAACCTGAATTTTAAAAGGAAAAAAAGACTAAGTAAGGAGATTCAAGAAGAAAAAGAAAAAAAAAAATAAGAAAAATTAAGGATAGGTATGAATGTTAAAATATTGATCACAAATGTGGATCAACATCTGGCTCCAACTGTGGGACAGTGACCCCATGTGTGTTGTTGTGAATCCAAAGTCCTAGTCCAGTTTCCTTCTCCATTGGGCTATGGAGTCATCTTCAAACATTATCTCCATCTAGAAATTGTTTTATTATGCAAAACTTTGATTGAAGAAACAATCTATGTACAATCAAGATATACCTACCCTAACCTACTTGGAGGAAAAGGAATTTTTTCAAGTGTAAGTAGATTTCCAATGGAGCCATCCAAGCATCCAACTGATTTGTGGAATGAACCCTAGAATTGGTGAAGATATAGGGGCTACTATCAAAGAGACAAAAGCATACCCAAAGTGTAGTGAAGTAAAACTAGTCAGATGTACCCAAAGTCTAGTTGCATTGCTTGGATAACAATCCTTTGGAACCATGATTCAATAAAATCAAATCTCAATTGCTCATGAGTGATGCGGTCTTTAGCTCAATGAGAAGTTTCCCATTTAAAAATATTTTCATCTTTCTTCTTATCGCCAACCACATCCAATATTCTTGATTCATTGGTAATGTCCTGAAATCATTCTTCCTTCATGCAATGGCAATCTTTCCCATAATTTTTCTCAAGATTAATTTCTTCCACCAATTCTTCATGTTGCCAATGTTCTTGTGACTTTTCATCATCAATATGTGGCCATTGAAAACATGTTGCAACATTTTCCACATGATCATGTTGGCTGAAATCTTGTTGTGTATTTGGTGGAGACTCCTCAATCTCATTTCAAACTTGTTGCCTGAAACATCCTCATATGGATTATATGAGAAGCTTAAATTTTCATTATCTTGTGTCCAAATGGGAGAGGGTGGGTGTGAAGAAACATTGAAAGCGTCAGAAAGGGAATATGAGTGCACTCTTGGGATGAACTTTTCAGCAAATGAAGTTTCCAACGCATCCCAACTGGTAATGTTCCTAGGCAGCAATGAATAGAACGATTCACGAGCATTCCCATGCAAATTTTGTGCAAATAATTGGCATGTAACATTATCTTCAAAGATATTGAAAACATCACATGTACTTTTGAAATTAAACAAATGTTGCTCTACATCCTCTGAAGTATTCCCAAAGAATGTGGAAAAAATTTCAATAGGAATGTAAGGTATTTGAAAATCTACTTCTTGTGGATTTAAAGGGCTTCTGTGCAGTCACTTCCTTCTTTGGGTACCTCTCATTTTTGTTGCATCTTGAAAATCCATTGATGGGATTGGTGGAGAAGTGTTACCGATGATTTTGGTCGTCATGATGATGTATTGATTATGGTGTACTCAGGCTCTTCATTAGAACTTTCTCCTGAGAAAAGTTACTTTCTTCTCTTTCCAGAAATATCATTTTTGAGGAAGGTTCGCAGGCTGCCAATACATTTTCCTGCAAGAATGTATGATTCTCACAGGATGCCTTAAGCTAGGGTGTGAGAAGTTCGCACTGTGTATAACTGCAAGGGTGCAAACACTTTCTAAAGAAGGGAAAAAGATGAATTCTCAAAGCTTCTAGAAGGGAATCTTCTAGAAGGATGAGATGACATTCGAATGGTTATCTAAGTATTGGATTTCCTGATATTTTGGGATCATTCTTATCCAAGTAACCAATTCATTCTCTCCTATATATTGAGTGAATTCTCATGGAAAAAGTTAGAAGAAAACAAGCAAGAGAGACATTGGAGAATTAGTGAAAGATTGTGTGAAGGACTGAAGCTACAACAACTAGAGAACTCCAACAAGTTTATCAAAGGTGGTTGATCTTCTTCATGCAAGTGAGCAAGTGTGTGTGTCAGAGCTAAGGGTCATTGAAAGGAGGCTTGCAACATCAAGGCTCAGGTTGTAAGTTCTACTTTCCATCAATATAATACAGTAATGTGTCCCTTTCCCATAAAGTTAATTGAACTTTATTGTATAATTCCTTGATCATATACATAGATTAATTGTTGAATAGAATGTGTTTTCTTCACTTCAATTGGTTTATATTGTCTTGATCTTGACTGTACGAGAGCATTGGAGAAAAGCTGGAACAACAAAGGCAAAAGGAAGCGATCATACGGTATGTTCATGATTCTTACCTCTTAGTATATTCAATAATCAAAATCTAGGGAAAGAGTATCATTCTGTCTTGTTTTGTTCTAGATCCAGGTGGATCTAGGGAGATTGGTTTGTGTCCGCACTTATGGATTTATCCAATAACAAAATTGGTGACTCCGCTGGGGAACAATCCCATTTTCTTGGTGGATTTTTGTGTTTTTTCTGTGGTCATTTGCTTTGGTTTCATTTTTATCCTATCCTATCAGTCTCTGAGTCTTCAGGATATCCTAATAGACCTTCTGAGTCCATAAGCCTTCTTGAATTTTACTTCATTTTTCAAAATGTTTGATATGTTCATGAATTCTCACACTACACTCCATTGAAGCCTGCAAGAACTGGTCAGGTTCGCACCCTGATCATAGGGTTCAGTGTGAGGTCCTCGCACCTTGCTCAAAGGTTTCCTGCGAGAATAATAGATTCTCGCACTGTGTTATATAGCTTGCCTGCGAACAGTCTTTTTCAAAATTTTTGAATTTGAGGTTTGGTCTTTCTGACTGCCCAGAATAGTTAGAATACCTCTTATGAGTTTATTGGACCTTTGATTGATATATTTCTTTCTTTTGTTTGCATGCTCGAACAATTTTAGGGTTTCAAGGTTTTTTCTTGACATTGGTGACTTGACTTTCGTTTCTTGACTCTTCTTGGCAAAACCATTCTCTCTGACTTCAGGTTCTAAGTGTGTTTGAATTGTTGGGATCCAGTGATTGGTTGGAAGTTAAGTTTACTTGGGTTTTTCTCATTTTCTTATTGATTTGAAAGCACATTTTTATTTGCATTGAGAAGACTATTTGGTTTGCTTTGTATTTTTGCTTTCATTGAAAGAGTTAATTGGGTTGTTATTGCTTGATTCTTTATGATTTGATTTTATGCTCTCTCATTGGTATAGTGAGAGTTCTTTTTGAAAAGTGAACACAAAGTTTTATTTCATCAAATTGTTTTTGTCATTTATGAAATATTGAAAATCAAATTTTAAAGATTGTTGAAGCTTTGAAAAAGACACATAGAGAATAGTCATTTAATAACTGATTGTTTGCATTGACATTTGAAAGGAAATCGTACATTGTAGTTCATGGGTGATTTAGCAAACTTTCTCTCTCTCCCATACATAGGATTCATTGAACGAAAAGTGATACATTTCATTCGCATCCTTGCATTGTTTGGGTCAGAGTCATACAACATAAGTTTCACTTCCGTTACCTTTGAGTAAACAACAGCTTTTAAAACATTGCGTAATCTTAAAATTTATCTAGTAACTCTTTTCTAGGGCTCTTTTACACCAACATTTAGCTAGGCTAGTGCTTTGGAGTAGGAAGAGAGATACACTCTCCAAAAKCTCAAAACACACAATAGCATCTTGAGTTAGGGAGTGTTAAATTCCATTTGCAACATATTGTCCTGGGAAGCCCTTCTAACACAAGGGTCAAGCACTAGGTCGCATTGATGTTGGCAGAGTTATTCACCCTGCTTTGTTGATATTAGTGTAGAGATTGCACGTATTATGGGGGTCACTTGGAGGTATACCCACAATGATGAGTGGAAGCCTTTTGAGTTGATTTCGGGCTAGATACCATGCCCTTGCATGTGGATCGGACTGTCGATTGTTCCCCCAGGCTTTACTGTTGTTGGTGGTGAACTTAGTGGCCTATCTCTCTAGGTTCTTACCCAAGGTGACTGTGGAGGGGAAAGTCTTCACGGTACCTGGAATTGACATTGACCAAAATCACTCGGGCTCCTTGGAGGGTATACCCACGATTATGTGTGGGAGCTTGCACCAGGGTGTAAGTCCGTTAAGCAGGTTGTCAGCGTAAATTTTCCACCCTAGCCCCGCTCCTTCTCGTCTCATTGTTGCGACGTTGGATTTCATCACCAACTAGTGGATTCAAAATTAGAAGGTCTTGTTTGCCTGGTGATTTCTTCCTAGATTTTGTTTACTAGTGCATGTTATTTGTTTCTCGAAGTTGACCTTAAGAATTTCTTCACGGAGCTTGTCACTTGTTTACAATTTCTCCCCCATGACGTTCACGTAGGATGCAAGGTTTATCTCCAGAACATTTGGATGATTCTCAACCCTTTCCTACTAGTACACCTGAGGGCTCTCCTCACTAGAGTGAAGTCCCAGTTGTTACCCCACCACGCGGGGAAACAAGTGGAGTCCCTGATGTCACCACACCACAAGTAGAATCAACTGACTCTCTAGAACCTTTTCGAATTACTAATACTAGAGAGGACTATCGCATTTGCCATGGTGAATGACCTTTTGTGCGATTAAATTCTTCTGAAGAAGCAGTTGTTACATCTTCTGAATCAGTTGTTGGGCCTTTTCCCGGAGAAGAAGGACATGATCCTTTTTGGTCAGGTAATTTCCGAAGGGTCCTTTTTGGTACTGAGTCACCTATAGTCTACACAATCAACCCTCCAGTACTTACTGAGACAGAGACTACACCAGTGACTACCACTTATCAGTTTGTTCTCCCTGACGAGATGGCCCATCTCGCGAATACTACGAGTGTCCAAACCGGAATTACGACAGCTAGTCTTGCTCCTATCAATACCTAGCGAATGCCTGATGTCATTCTGACACTACCACCGGGATACCATGTGTTGAATGCTTTGTTGAACACTGCTGTTCCAACACCTCCGCAAACCCCATCTGGTACTCCTGGGGATCCTTCTGGGTATAATATTCTCGGTTTTATTGCGACACTCCCTCCTCAATTTCTTTCTGGAAATCCTAATCCTAGTGGTACAATACTGTCCATTGCACCAAACGTGCAGATTCCTATTGGTGGACAAGGAGGTACAATTCAATTTCCTCTTATTGGTCAAAATCCAATTACTACACAACCTTCGGTTGGCATACAACCTACGATAGGGGGACCAACCTCACCTTTTGGAAAAAACATACCTCCTGATTTGGCCCAGTATTGGAATCAGGTTCTACAAAACTTTCCTCAAAATGTTGGGGGGCAACAAACTGTCCCTACTATCGACCAACCATATCCTGGTATAACTAATCCTATTTGGGGTCAAAGTCACAATACTGAAACTCAGGTCCCTACTCAAACTCAAGGTTACCATCCTTGGAATTATTATCCTCTCCAACCATGACCGAATCAGCTAGGGTCTTCCCAATATGGGCAGACTGCATACGGTCCTACTAGTTTTCCGACAGGGCTTCCACCCCAAAGTCACCAGTACCCACAAGTCAATCGGCAGTTACCTTTTCTTGCTACTTTGGATTTTCTAGATTTGTCTAGGATTCTGAATGATCCTATTCGTCACTCTCCCTAATGGCCCGTTATTCCAGCCAAGCTTCCCTCAGACATTCCTAAATTCGATGGCAAGGTGGGAGAGGACCCGAACAATCATGTTATGATTTTTCACTTATGGTGTTCATCCAATTCATTGATGGATGACTCTATTCATCTACATATTTTTCAAAGAACCCTTACTGGGTCTGCTGCGAAGTGGTATATTGAATTGCCATGAGGTTTCTTCTTTGATTTCAATACCCTAGCTATGGCTTTTCTTACTCATTACCAGTTGTCGATCCATTATGATAATGGGACTGAGATTTTGATTTCCTTCAAACAGACTAAAGGTACTCATATCTTGGATCATATCCATGAATGGAGAAGGAGACGACGTCTCATTAAACTTGAACTCCCTGATCAGTTACTGGCTGAATGGTTCACGAAATCCTTTGTGAACAAAATTGGTAAAGACATTGCTATGGGTGGTGTTGTTACAGAGGAGCAAGCTATAAGTCATGCTCAATATCTTGATCTCGTTTATTCGTAAACGGGAACACTTTACAATTTTCTACCTGAACTACCTCATCCTGGTTCTTCTAGCACTTCCATTGCTCCAGCTGCCTCGCATGCAGCTAATGGTGTGATTGGTACTGCTCATGCCCACTCACATTCTGTTTCAAGTACAACCCCTAAATATACCTCTTCTAATGTGCAAAATGCTTCGTCTCCTGCCACTCCCACCGGTAAAACTTATGAGGTGAACGTCGTTCAATCTATCCTGACCAGTAAAAATAAATCTAAAAAGGGGAGAGGCAAGAATAAGGAGGGAAAAAATAATAATCAAACTGAGCAAACTAAAACTCCTCCTGTTGAAGATTGGGATAAGCGCAAACCATGATACCCTTGCCTTATCTGTGGTGATGATCACTACATGAAGGATTGTCCTCGACGTGCCGAAGTTACTAAGTTCCTTCAAGGGACGCCAAAACCATCTACGTTGGCAGTCTTGTCCCAACCCTTCTCATCTCAACAACAGGCTTAGTTGGTCATCCATGACCAACCATCTAATTCTACAACATCATATGTTTTGATGTGCACTGGTGATTCTAAGCATAACAACGTTGCAATCACGACTAGAGCCAAAGATTATTCTCCATCTAAGGAGAAGGTTGACGATTTACCTCCTACTTTGGTACAACCCTCTCCACCGACTCCACCTACCAACGGTCCTCTTCATATTGAACGACCGAGCCCTGATACAGTCCTACGACCCCCTAAGGGTGTTGTTCGCAAGTCGGCTTTCAATCCTCATGCTCGTGCGGCCCAGAACTACAGTATTGTGGAAGATCTAGCCCAGGCACCTTCAGCGATGTCAGCCCTTGAAGTCCTTTAGTCTTGTCCTGCACAGCAGAAGGCTCTATTGAAATCTATAGGTGGAATTGACCCAACAGATACGAATTTAATAGTCTTTGACTTGGAAGATCATATTCCAAGGTTACCCCCACAACTTGCATTCTAGATACAAGTTGTTGTCTCAGACAAGAACATTTGTCGAACTGTTACCGATGAGGGTGCCTCTATGTGTGTAATGGCTTTTGCTTGTTGGAAATCTATTGGCTCTCCTCCCTTAAATGAATCACAAAATACTCTGAAAGCCTTTAATGGCTCTAGTTTTAAGCCTTACGGTGTTCTTCCATCATTTCCCGTTACTCTAGAAGGTAAGACAGTCCAAGTTGAAGTGGAAGTCTTCGATGCTCCCCTTGATTATAATCTTCTACTTGGTCGTAGTTGGATAGATTCCATGCGCGCTGTTGTGTCAACACTTTTCTGTGTAGTACATTTTCCTCATCAGGGAAAGGTTGTTACAGTTGACCAACTTGCTTTCTTTAATTCCGATACTCGTACTGGCAACGTGGCGTTTATAGATAAAACCCCGTCGGGTTACAAGAATGTTGGTGTTGGCCTTTTAAAAGACTCTTCCTTGATGGGTACTTTTCCCATTCCACCACCCGATGTTCCACGCCCATCCATAGCCTCTATCAATATGATCTCTATCGTACCTCATGAACTTCCTATGTCTTCCGACCCTTGGATAGTCCCTGACCCTGGAGATCACACTCGTTTCGGCGACGTCATGCCGTTAAGTCCGGTTGAGTCTGCTTATCACGCCATTCAATCGACAACACCTTCTACCTCTTCTCTTGATGAGTTGTCTCCCGATCCTTTCCGAGTTATCTTTCCCACTGACGAGATGATCATGTCCGTCATGGAAGACACCCCTTGGGACGATGGACATCATCGTTCTATACTTTTTCTGGAGCAACAGACTCTTGAGAACTACCAACGGATTTCACCTCCGTCAACCGTTGTTGTCATATCGACTGTTCTCGGATCTACACATGATGTGTTTTCTGAAGGGAACCTCAATAATATCTCTCCCACGATTCCCATTGATATATCCGTTAAACCTGGGATAGTTGAAAATGTTCATATTGGAGCTTTGTGTTCTCCAGATGAAATTGTCACTTATACTTCTCTGTTCAAATAATTTCGTGATATATTCACCTGAAGTTATGAAGAGATGCCAGGTATCAACCCTGCTATTGTTGTACATGAGATAAAGACATACCCTGGAGCTAAACCTATCTGGCAGCGCCTACGTCCTGTACACCCACGTAAAGCGGCGGCTATCAAGCCCGAGGTTGAAAAACTTCTCAAAGCCGGCTTTATTTATCCCGTGGCTCTGACAGAATGGGTTTCCAACCCTGTTCCAATTGATAAGAAAGGGGGAAGTATTCGTGTATGTGTTGATTATAGGGACATTAACAAAGCCTGTCCAAAAGACAACTTTCCAACCCCTTTCGTCGACCAGATTGTCAATGACTGTGCCGGCAGTGAAATCTTCTCTCTCATGGATGGTTTCTCCGGCTATAATCAAATTAACATCGCTCCCGAGGACCAACATAACTGCGTTTATTTGTCCTTGGGGTACTTTTGCCTATAGGAAACTGCCTTTCGGTCTTAAGAACGCTGGCGCGACTTTTCAATGTGCTGTGTCTTACGCTTTTCATGATATAAAGCATATCGTTCAACCCTATTTGGATGATTTACCAGCTCATTCTATGCGCTGAGTCGATCACCCCACTCATCTCCGAGCTATTTTTGTTCGTTGTCGGTTCTATTGTATTCGTTTAAATCCTCATAAATGTGTTTTTTGCGTAGAATCTGGTCGTCTTCTAGGTTTCATCATTTCACATCAAGGGATCAGGGTGGATCCAATTAAGGTTGAGGTGATTCTTAATCTCCCTCCTCCTTCTACATTGCGCCAGTTGCAAAGTTTGCAGGGGAAAGCAAACTTTCTTCGTCATTTCATTCCTAATTATGCCAAGATTACTCGTGGTTTTACACGGCTACTAAAGAAAGATTCAGAGTTCATCTGGGATTTCGTTGCCAACAATGCTTTTGAGGCTTTGAAGTTGTCCCTCACAAGAGCTCTACTTCTCTTTCCTCTTGATTATAGCCGTGATTATTTTCTTTATCTTGTTTCCTCTGAGTATACCATCGGCATGGTTCTGGTCCAAGAGGATGATGCGCACGATGAACATGTTATTTATTACTTGAGTCGAAGTCTCACATCCATGGAGATCAAGTATCAACATGTTGAAAAACTGGCCTTGGCTGTCGTTCAAGTTGTTCAACGTTTTCGGCATTATATCCTCTCCAGGAAAACTACAGTGATTTCTCATTGCAACCCCATGCAACATATTTTGACATGTCAATTGCTGGGGGGCAAATACTCCAAGTGGATTGTCATACTCCAGGAGTTTGACTTGGAATTCGATCGCGCCACGTCTAAGAAATCTTTAGTTTTCGCTGAGTTGATATGTGATTTTCCTCATTCTTCCACGGAAAATGTAGCAGTAGATTCATTACCCAATGAATCACTTTTCCTTATTAGCACTGATGATATTTGGTATGGAGATATCATTATATATCTCCAAACCCAGACTTTCTGGCCTGCTTTGTCTAGTACTGAACAACGTCGTATCCGTTATCAATCACGTCAATACATTATCCTCAGGGATACTCTTTATCGTCGGGGAATTGACTCTATTTTTCGACGTTGTCTGAAGTTTGATGAAGCTAAGAAAGCTCTGAATGACTGCCATTCTGGAGCATGTGGTGGTCATATGTCTGGGTATGCTACTGCCCAGAAGATCTTGCACGCAGGATATTTTTGGCCTTCCTTGTTCAATGACTGCATTACTGTCGTTCAGAAATGCCATGCCTGCCAGACCTACAATCAGAAAATTCGGTCGCATCCTGCTCCTCTTCATCCTGTGGTCTCAGTTGTTCCTTTTTCAAAATGGGGCATTGATTTCATGACATGTCACCCTCACTCGGCTGGGGGGCATGGTTACATCATTGTAGTTGTTGATTACTTTACAAAATGGGCCGAGGCGATGCCAACATTCGATAATACTAGAAAGACTATAACGTTGTTTCTTTTTAACCATATCATAGCTCATTTTGGTGTTCCTCAAGCTATCGTCACTGATCATGGTATTCATTTTAGGAATTTTATGATGTTTGAACTTACGGAAAAGTTGTGTCTTCGTCATGATAACTAAACACCCTATTATCTGCAAGCTAATGGCCAGGTTGAAGCAATCAACAAAGTTCTTATCACTATGCTTTGACGGATGATAGGAATTCATAAAACAAGCTGGCACACGATGTTGTTTTCGGCATTGTGGGCATATCGGACATCTGTCAAATCCGCTACGGGGTTTATGCCTTTTCGATTGGTCTATGGTGTGGAAGCCATTCTTCCAATAGAATGAGAGATACCTTCTCTGAAGCTAGCTGTCGAACTCTTACCCAATACTTCTGCTGAAGAAGAACATCTGTTGTATCTAATGTGATTAGATGAAACTCGACGTGATGCCACTCTAATAATAGAATCCCAGAAGAAACGTGTCAAGGCGTAGTATGACAAGCATGTCAAGCCTCGCATTTTCTTTGAAGGTGATCTTGTTTTTCTTTATGAATAGGATCGAGATGTCTTAGGAGCTGGGAAATTTGAACCAATGTGGTGAGGTCCTTATATTGTTCGTCGAGTTTTGGGAAAATGAGCATATGAGCTGGTTGATTACGATGGTATCCCTTTGATTGAACCCAGGAATGGGTTGTACTTGAAGAAGTATTATGCATAAGTCATTTGTGCACAAATACTTGTATTTTATGTATCATACTTTGTGTGTGTTACTTTAGTTTGCTTATTGACGTTATCTGGTATTTTCCCTTATGTGATGTTGTGTTTGATTGCCATATGTCGGAGTCTTTACTACCCTATATTGTCTTCGCTGATGGTGCTAGCTGTAGTACCCGGAACCTAGCTTCTGCTGCGTGGGCATTCTATGCCCCAACAAATGAACTTGTATCTTTACGAGGTGTATGTCTTGGTCATGCAACCAACAACATTGCAGAGAATAGCACCGTGATTCAATTATTGGTTGATGCTATCTCACTCAGAATTCGTCATTTGATTGTGCGACTCGACTCGCATCTTGTAGTGCTACAGCTAAGTAATATCTATTCTATTCGAAGTCCTACTTTGTTAAGGGTGTATTTGTGAATTCGCCTCTTGGAGCGATATTTCGATCACATTGAATATCAACATATTCCTAGATGTCTTAATACATTAACAAATGCATTGGCTAATTATGTATTGGACAGACATTTGAACCATTTATAAACCAAACGCATTAAAATTCACACAATATAAAGTAAACCGGTAGAAACCATCTGTATTTATAACGATCAAAAGAGTTTGTTTTTTACAAAAAGTTTGTCCGAAGACCAAAATATCAAAATTTGAAGCTCATAGCTTCTACAAAATAATGTCATGGATGACGTTCACGATAACACACTATTGCTCTAGCAACCCTACGAAGCAGTCGACCCATAGTTGTTGATACCCCTACAGTGTGACGTTGATCGCGTCGTGGAATCTCTTCCAAAGTCATATCTGGAATGTTTGATGTCAGACCCTCTAAATTCTGTTCCACCACCTGATAATCTTCAGCATATTGTGGTATTACTGCTGCTGCCTCTCCTCGCCTCTGGATAGGAGAACTGTCGGCAGGACTATAATGTCCAACATCTGTGTTATCAACAAACATTTTTGTATTAGTCTTTGGATAAACAACATAAAACAAAAACATTTGAATATAATTAAAATTCACAAAAACATTTAAAAAGAGAAAATGTGTGTACTTCTTACCGAGGTCTCCCCATTAAGCGTCCTTAGGCAGTGCTAGATCCGGATCTCCTTGGAAATCCAACCCGGCTGTTATCACTGAAATTTCGTCTGCACATGGCAACAAGAACTCCACATCATCAAAACAGCAATGAATTCATTCATGGCACTGAATTAAGTTCACAGCATTCCAGAAAGGTCAAAAACTATACAAAGTAACCAAAAATTGAAGGGCGCTTTACAGCAGCTTGATGCGCACGCATATGCGCGGGACAAAAATGTGTTGCCAGGGTATGCGCGCCCGATGCGTGCCTATCAACACAAAAACCCGTGCATCCTCTAATAAGATGCATTAATTGCATAAGTCGGCCTCCCGACCGCCTATGGACCGGCCCCCAAGATGATTTGACTCTCAAATCAGGTCGGCTCTGCAAATTCGGCGAATTAATGACCTAAGTGAACCCTAAACAGGTCTGTGTTCACACCGAAAGTTGGTTACATGACCACCTGGAAAAATGCTATAAATAGCCGTGAAGACTCACTGTTTTAGTAGAGAATTCGAAGCAAAGTTATGCTGTCCAGATGATTCAGAGCTCAGTCTTTGACAAACAATCCATCAACGGCCTAACTCAGAGTTCTTTCACCACTCAGTTCAATTCTATTCATTTTGTAAGGAAAGCATTGTGTTGAGGGCCCCGAAGGACCTTCCGCTGGAGGGAGAGGGAACCCCTGTCTCTGCCTTCAGCATGTGCTCTGGTTTCATTAATATACCAAGCCTTGAAACCATTGATGACCCCCTTGTCTTATGTTTGATGTTTTTGTTTATTTTCGAATTGTTATTTGCTTTCAGTTGTTAGTTAGATTGTATTCAGTTTTGTTTTCTGTTAACCCCTTGCTGCCACAGATGTTCTGCCCTGAGGAACCCAACAGGGTATGCAGAGCGGTCTCCATTTTGCTCACTTGGTGATCTTTTGTCCGTGAACAGACTGGTGACTCCGCTGGGGATTTGAGGTATCAAATTCTCCCTCAATTGGGTTTAATTCGCTTTCCTTTTGTTGTTTTTAACTTGCAGGGACTCAAACTGGCTTTCGTCGACCTGTTAACCGGTCGATTCACAGCAGAATCGAGAGAATCGGTAGTTTATCACAAGCGCGCGGGTATTCCGTCACACAGGCGCGCGCATGCGCTGGAAATGTCACTTTTTTGCCGCACACACGCGTCTCTGTTTACAGTGACAGGCACGCATTGGAACAAATTTTTTTCATTGTAAGGTTTTGATGTGGGGAAAGTCAGTTTCCTTTTCAAAAATGATGTATGCATGCTCTAAATACTGCACCACTTAGACCCCTCAACTTATAAAGGGGATAGTCGAACAAACATAGGCACTTAGGAGGATGAAAATCATTTTTCCCTTATTTGCTTTCAGCCACGTGGATGGCTTGTTTTGATTTATAATCTAAGTTGAACATCAAAATTGTAATCACATCTAAACTCACATTCGGGACTAGAAATTGCAAGTAACAATCTTGAGTATGCTCTTCTCTCGCGCCCTCAGGCGATCTTGAGAATCAGAAAAAGATTGCGAAAACGATCTCATCTCCCTTAAAAAATTCAAAACTTTTAGGAGAGGACAATGGCTCTTTCGAGACCCCTCTTAGTTTCATTTTTTCAAACGCATTCTTGTAATGGGCCCATACATGCCCACATATCAACAAAGCTAGAATAGTGTTTGAATTTCTGCTTTCTTAGATAAAAAAACTAGGAGAGTTTAAATGTTTGTAACGGGCCCACACATGCCCACATGTTCAATCTAGGATAGTTTCATGCTTTTTCTAGATTAACTCACACATAGGGAGTTAAAGGATAG
>JZKD02S0537329.1:97282-114423 GCA_000966675.3 Picea glauca
ACCTCAGAATTGATATATATGATACTCTGCAGATGCTTGATTGTTCGCAGGTTTCCGATTAGATGTGCTCCTGGTTCTCGACACACACATGCAGCTTACAAAGTCTATCGACTGTAACTGGTTCCAATATCAAACTTTGGGGGGCATTCTATTACCCATGATTTTGGTCATCATGATGATGTATTGATTATGGTGTACTCAGGCTCTTCATTAGAACTTTCTCCTGAGAAAAGTTACTTTCTTCTCTTTCCAGAAATATCATTTTTGAGGAAGGTTTGCAGGCTGCCAATACATTTTCCTGCGAGAATGTATGATTCTCGCAGGCTGCCTTAAGCCAGGGTGCAAGAATTTTGCACTGTGTATAACTGCTAGGGTGAAAACACTTTCTAAAGAAGGGAAAAAGATGAATTCTCGAAGCTTCTAGAAGGATGAGATGACATTCGAATGGTTATCTAAGTACTGGATTTCCTGATATTTTGGGATCATTCTTATCCAAGTAATCAATTCATTCTCTCCTATATATTGAGTGAATTCTCATGGAAAAAGTTAGAAGCAAACAAGCAAGAGACACATTGGAGAATTAGTGAAAGATTGTGTGAAGGACTAAAGCTACATCAGCTAGAGAACTCCAACAAGTTTATCAAAGGTGGTTGATCTTCTTCATGCAAGTGAGAAAGTGTGTGTGTCAGAGCTAAGGGTCATCAAAAGGAGGCTTGCAACATCAAGGCTCAGGTTGTAAGTTCTACTTTCCATCTATATAATACAGTAATGTGTCCCTTTCCCATAAAGTTAATTGCACTTTATTGTATAATTCCTTGATCATATACATAGATTAATTGTTGAATAGAATGTGTTTTCTTCACTTCGATTGGTTTGTATTGTCTTGATCTTGACTATACGAGAGAATTGGAGCGAAGCTGGAACAACAAAGACCAAAGGAAGCGATCATACGGTATGTTCATGATTCTTACCTCTTAGTATATTCAATAATCAAAATCTAGGGAAAGAGTATCATTCTGTCCTGTTTTGTTCTAGATCCAGGTGGATCTAGGGAGATCGTTTTGTGTCTGCACTTACGGATTTATCCAATAACAAGAAGGAAAAGGAGCATCGCGACATGAACAAAATTCTTTGGTGGAGTCACCATGAGGATTTTCTTGAGTTTTTGGAATCTTTCCAATGGAGTTGTCAGGGCATTCAAAAGTTCTTTCAATGGAGTCTTATTGGTTGTGGAGCCTGATTATCTTCCTAATTCAGATGTTTGTTTCAGTCGTGCTTGGACACCATTCCCTAACAGGGGGTGTGTGGGGCATTTCCCCCCCAAAACTATCGCCAGGGGGGTCCAGGGGGGGTGACAATTTTTGTATCCCCCCCCCCCGCCCTCCAACGGAGGATTCGGAGGCAGTGCCCCTGAAGCAAAATTTTGGGAAAAATTGCCTTGTAAAATATTGTAATTCCTTAGTCAATTTGGATTGTTCATTATAAGGTTGCAGATCTTATGGTAGAAGTTATTTTAGGGTTTTTTTCCCTGGAAGGAAACCCTCTCTTATGAGGGAATTGTATTGCGGTTGTGTATTATTGCGAATATTGTATTCTGAGAGAGGAGACTGTGAAAGAAAGAAGAGGAAGTTACAGTGGTTGAGTTGTAGGTTGTATCCCTTCATTTTTTTGGACAATAAAAAGGAAGGACCTGACAATTTCTCTAGTGGACGTAGCCCACACTGGGTGAACCACGTATATTTGTGTCTCTATTGTATTGTGTATCTTATGTGTTTTATTTCCGCATTTGTTTTATTTATTCTTATGCAATCCTATTTTTATAACAACTGGTATTAGAGCTAAAGGAAACTCGTAAGAAAAAAGGGTTTCCAGTTCGAGTGGGAGAAATGGTGGAAGATGGAAAGTTTAGAGTTGAGAAATTTATTGACCAAAACTACCAGTTATGGAAAATGCAGATGGAAGATTATTTATATCAGAAGGATAAATTCCTACCATTGGGTGGAATAGCAAAGAAGTTGACAACCATGAAGGATGAAGAATGGGATGCTCTTGACATAAAGGCACTAGGAACGATACGGCTGAGCCTAGCAACATCGATGGATTTCAATATTTCAAAATAAAAGACAACGAAGGAGTTGATGGATGCATTGGCTAAACTATATGAAAAACCCTCGGTGTCCAATAAGGTATTCCTAATTAAGATATTGTTTAATATGAATATGTCAGAAGGTGGGTCTGTTGCAGATCATTTAAATAAATTTAATATGGTTATTAATCAGCTAAATTTTGTAAAAGTGGACTTTGATGATGAGGTCAGGGCTCTTCTAATCTTGAGCTCATTGCCAGAAAGTTGGAATGGCTTGGTCATGGTTGTAAGTAACTTTGTCTCTGGTTCAAACACTCTAAAATTTGATCATGTTGTTGGTGTTATCCTTAGTGAGGAAATGAGATGGAAAAGCATAGGTGAGACGTCAGGTAATGCGTTGACTGTGGAGAGCAAGAGAAGACAAAAGGATAGAGGAAAGGGCTCACAGAATCGTGGGAATTACAGGAATGGAAGATCCAAATCCATACTAGGAAAGATAGAGTTCTGGAATTGTGGAAAGAAAGGACATCTGAATAAAGACTGCAAAGCTCCAAAGAAACAAAGAGATGGACACCAAGAGAAAAATCAAGAAGAAAATGTAACAGGTGATGTGTTACAAGATGCTTTGATTATTTCTGTAGATAATATTTTTGAGTCTTGGGTGGTAGATTCAAGGGCTTCATTTCATGCCACACCCCATGGGAAACATTTTCTAGATTATGTTCAAGGTGATTTTGGACAGGTTCATTTGGGTGATGATGCACTATGAAAAATTGTTGGAATGGGAAAGGTACAAATAAAGTAAAAGAATGGAAACCAATGGTTATTGAAAGAGGTAAGACATGTACCAGATCTAAGGAAAAATCTAATTTCAACAGGGCAGTTGGAAAGTGAAGGTTGTATATCTATATTTAGAGATAAGGCATGAAAGGTCACCAAAGGATCACTGGTGATAGCATAAGGAGAGAAGGTAGGTACATTTTATTTATGTACTAGTAATATTGAGTATTCTATATTTTTAGCTTCTACAGGAGTGGATACAACACTGTGGCATCATAGGATTGGACACATGAGTGAGAAGGGGATGTAAATACTTCACAAAATAAACTTGTTTCCAGATCTTAAATAAATAGATTTGGATTTTTGTGAGCATTGTGTTTATGGAAAACAAAAGAGAGTCAGATTTCCAAGAGTTGTAAAGGTAAAGAAGAATGAAATGTTAGAGCTTGTGCATACAGATGTATGGGGACCATATCAGGTATCATCTCTTAGTGTCTCTCATTATTATGTTACTTTTATTGATGATGCAACTAGAAAAACTTGGGTTTATTGCATTCGACAAAAATATTATTCTTTTGATACTTTTAAGAAATGGAAAGCTTTGGTTGAGAATGAGACAGGAAAAAGGTTGAAGTGTCTCAAAATAGATAATGGAGGTGAATATTGCAGCAAGAAGTTTGATGATTATTTTTCATACCATGGTATTCATAGAGATAAAATAGTTCCAAGAACACCACAAGAAAATGGTGTGTCAGAAAGGATGAACAGTACAATCATGGAGTGTGCAAGGAGTATGATATTGCATGCAGGGTTTTCCTTACAGTTTTGGGAAGATGTTGTAGATACTATTGTTTACTTGATAAACATAGGACCTTCAATTTCTTTGGATGGTGGCATTCTAGAGGAGGCATGGACAGGTAATAAGGTAAACTATTCATTTATGAAGACTTTCGGTTGTGAAGCATGTGTCCATATTGATAAAGAAAATAGAACAAAGCTTGAAGAAAAATCCAAGAAGTGTACCTTTATTAGATATGGTGTTAATGATTTTGGTTATCTCTTATGGGATTATTAAAATCACAAAATCATTAGGAGTAGAGATATCATATTCAATGAGAAGGTCATGTATAAAGATCAGTTGCAGGGAAGGAAACAAGAAGAAGAAAAACCATAATACATAGTGCTTGATGAGATCACTTAAAAAGAAATTGCAAAGGTACCAGAAAATAAAAATGTACAACAATAGGAGAAACAAGTACTTCAAACTCCTGCAAGTGTTGTTAGAATATATACCAGGTTAAGTAGACCCCCTGAACAATACTCTCCTTCATTGTATTATTTATTGTTGACTAATTCTGGTGAACCAGAATGTTATGAAGAGGAAATGTAGGTAGACACTAAAAAGAAGTGGGAGAAAGGAATGAAATAGGAAATGGATTCCTTGGTAAATAACCAGACTTGGGACTTGGTTCAGTTGCTTGCAGTAAAAAGAGAATTGAAGAATAAATGGGTTTACAAGTTGAAGGAAGAAGATGGAGGAAAAAAGTGATACAAGGATAGACTTGTTATAAAGGGGTTTGCACAAAAGAAAGGTATAGATTTTGATGAAATATTTTCTCTTGTTGTTAAAATGACTTCAATTGGGACTATTTTAAGTCTTGTGGAGGTAGAATATTTGCATCTTGAACAGTTAGATGTAAAAACAACTTTTCTCCATGGGGATTTGGAGGAAGAGATTTATATGCAGCAACCACAAGGGTATGAGGTCAAAGGGAAGGAAAATTTTGTATGCAGGTTGAAGAAGATATTGTATGGCCTAAAACAAGTTCCAAGGTAGTGGTATTTGAAGTTTGACAAGTTAATGATAGAACAAGGTTATAGTAGATGTCATTCTGATCACTATGTTTATTTTAAAAGGCTAAAACATGGAAGCTATATTATCATGATATTGTATGTAGATGACATGCTTGTTGCAGTGTCTAATATGAAAGATATAAATGTGTTTGAGAATAAATTAGCTAATTCATTTGCGATGAAGGATTTGGGTGTTGCAAAGAAAATCCTTGGTATGCGAATAACAAGAGACAGAAAAAATGGAAAATTGACATTGTCTCAAGGTGAGTACATAGAGAAGGTGTTGGAGAAGTATAGAATACAGAATGAAAAACTAGTTAGTACATCGTTGGTCATTCATTTCAAATTAAGTAAGGAAATGTGTTCCAAGACACAGGAGAAAATAGAATACATGCCCAGGGTCTCTTATTCATCAGTAGTTGGTAGCTTGATGTATTTGATGGTTTGCACAAGACCAGATATTGCACATACAGTGGGAGTTGTGAGAAGGTATATGAAAAATCCAGGTAAAGAACATTGGGAGGAAGTAAAGTGGATTCTCAAGTATTTGAGAGGTACTGCTACTCATGCATTATGTTTTGGAGGTTTAGACACTATTCTACATGGATATGTTGATTCAGATATGGCATGTGATAAACATAGAAGGAGGAGCACCAGAGGATATGTTTTTACCGTAGGTGGAACAACGGTAAGTTGTATTTCAAAACTACAAAAGATTGGTTCACTTTCAACAACAGAAGCATAGTATGTTGCTGCTACAGAGGCTAGTAAAGAAATGATTTGGTTACAAAGGTTTATGGAGGAATTGGGAAAGAAGTAGGAGAATATTAGGTTGTACTGTGAAATAAAGAGTGCCATTCATCTTGCAAAGAACTCAACCTTCCATTAGAAGAATAAGAATATACAACTCAAGTGCCATTTCATACGATCCGTCTTGGAAGATGGACATTTGAAGTTGGAAAAGATACATACTAGCCAGAATCTTGCAGACATGTTAACAAAGGGAGTAACCACGGAGAAACTGAGTTCATGCTTAGTTTCAGTTGGTATTCAAGCATGAAGGTGAAGATGAGAAATTTTCTAGGTCCAAGGTCAATCATAGTCCAATAGTTACAACAACAGTGGAGTTGTTGTGATCAGTCTCTAAGTGGGAGATTGTTGGTTGTGGAGCCTGATTATCTTCTAGATTCAAATGTTTATTTCAGTTGTGTTTGGACCCTATTCCCTAATGGGGGGTGTGGGGGGAATTTCCCCCCCACAACCATCGTCAAGGGGGTTCAGGGGGAGGGGCGAAAATTTTTGTAGCCCCCCCCTGGTGGGGGATTCGGAAGTAGTGCCCCTAAAGAGAAATTTTGTGAAAAAATGCCTTGTAAAACATTGTAATTTCATAGTCAATCTGGATCGTTCATTATAAGGTCGCATATATGATGGTAGAAGTTATTTTAGGTTTTTTTTTCCCTAGAAGGAAACCCTCTCTTATGGTGGAATTGTATTGTGGTTGTGTACTATTGTGAATATTGTATTTTGAGAGAGGAGACTATGAGAGAAAGAAGAGGAAGTTACAACGGTTGAGTTGTAGGTTGTATCCCTTCATTTTGTTGGATAATAAAAAGGAAAGACCTGGAAATTTCTCTAATGGTGGTATCCCACACTGGGTGAACCACATATATCCGTGTCTCTATTGTATTGTGTATCTTCTGTGTTTTATTCCTCATTTGTTTTATTTTATTGTTCTGCGGTCCTGCTTTTCTAACAAGTCTCCTAAGAGTTCATCCTCCTAAATTTTTTATAGTTCTTGGTTCTTCAAAGATTATAATATTTGACTTGTGCACAAATACCCAGGACATTATCTTTGAGGTCATTCAAATATCTTTGAATAAGATTTTTATAACACCAGTGCATCTAGAATAAGTAACAATTTTCTTGAATATTCTTTTCGAAACTTTGAAACATCGAGACCCATGTTCCTCAATAAAATCTGAAACAAAGTCTCAGATACCTTGAAAATAAATCATCCCCAATATGGTTGCCAAAAATTTTGATCTGAAAGACTGTTTTACGGTCTTTTGGGTCAAACTCACAAGGATAAAATTTCCCTGGGTTTTTTAAGAGGTGGTACTCCTCTATTTTTAAATTACATGCACAAATATAAACAATGCATGAGAAGGACCAGGCTTCTTTAAAATAAATATTCACATGCAAAGAATACTTGGGATAGGACCAAGTATCTTATAAAAGTAAACTATTTACAATATATTACAAAGTTCATAAACCAATAGAGTATGAAAGTAAAAAGGCTAACATTTCCATCACAACATTCATCAAGACAAAACACAATATCCAAAGAAAGGAAACAAGAAAATATGGACCGCATATGGAAAATAACTTTAAATGATCATTTCATTAGGAACAAAAAAGATTATGATAGATAAACATTTGAAATCTCATGCTTGAATCAAAGTCTTTGAGATTACAATAATGTAATATCCCAAAATAGTTCTCTAGGAACCTCAAAAATAATATGAGTCTTTAAATATACAATGTAAATGTCTTGAAAATAAATATTTGTGTTTGTCCTTCAAAGAGGACTGGGATGGGGCTCCCATGGACCATAAAATGAAAATACCTGGAAGACACAAGAAAAACAATCAAAGATCAGCCCAGGTTTCATAGATTACTAGGAAATGGAAGGCGGTATGACAAATGATTGCAGAAGAAAGATAAGAAGGGTAGGAATAGTGTTGTTGCTTGACTCACTCTAATGGAAATTTTTGTTTAACCCTTTTACTTGTTTGGAGGTGCCTCTTTTGTAGATTCTTTCTATGGTTGAGGTGGCATAATTGTTGCAACCATTTCTTGGTGTACTGGCTCGGTGATTTTGATTAAGGATTTTCTTAATCATTCTTCAATATATTCCCTCATGGGGGCCACCATGATCTCATTCCTTGTTTTTATCTCGAACGTTTCATTATTCATTTCTTTTAAGTCCATGCCTAATTGGTCCAATGTGTCATCTACCTCATCATTTATGTTGATGTATCTGAGCAGTCACCTTTCAACTTCTTCTTCGGAGAATTCTATTGTCTCAATGAACTCGTTTGCTCATGCAACTTTCAATTGAATTGCTTCTTTCTCTTCTCGTTGAAGAAGTGATCCCAAGTCTTATATTTCCTGCAAACTTCCACTACAAAATGTTTGTTTGATACATACTGAAATATTTAGTTGTCTCAAAAACTCATCCAAACAACTTGATAATACTGAAATCTTTAGTTGTCTCAAAAACTCAGTTCCCTACGAGAAAGGTGGTGGCTTCAAGTGATAATATCGATGTACTCGGGAGAAAAAATAACTTTTTAAACTCTGAAATGAAATTATTGTGAGCCGGGTAAAAATTATATTGAGCTTTGTGCCTCCACAAAGTTTAATATCAGGTGTAAACTGGTTATATCTTAAAATCATTGTTCCTTTCCCTCGACAAGTCATCAAACACATGACAGTAGGATATGGAGAAAATAAGGTAGGATGTCATATAAAAATTTTGGGTCCTTTTCAAATTACTTAATTGAAATGAAATTTCACTAGAAATAATGTGACCCCAATCTATGATGGCATTTTCATGCAAAGCAAAATGAAAGGCATAGATGATATTTCAGCTCGGAACAAAAGTTGTGGACTCCAAACCAATGATAGAAGAAAATAACCAGGAAAATTCCCTGTATGGGTATTTCAAGGAACTTACCTCAATCTTGGAAAAACAAGTGTTATTTCTTTGGTCGACCATATATTTATCAAGGAGTTCTCCTCCTCCTTTGTATTGTTTGAGAAATTCATTAGCCCCCTCACCTTTGAATTGCATGGTGGGCATGTGGAGAAGCAACATTCTGGTAAACACTGAAGGAGATAAATGTATGGGTTGTTGTCCTTGGAGATAGAATATTCCCTTCTCTTAATTGAATTTTTCTGCACACCACTGAACAAGCTCTCTAAAATATGTTACCTTTGGAACACAACCAGCAAGGGCTATGCCTGAAGTCCAGATTAGGTTCATCTTTTTCTCAACCAAAGGAAAGGCCTTGTAGTAGTTGTATGCTCGTGACCATTGGAACTCTTAATATTCATCCCCAAGTGTGTTTAGTGTATCCCCACAATACAATTCATTTTCTCACTTGACATTATTTCATTGCTTTAGCTTTGGAAATAGGTGGCGCTACTGTCAATATTTATAGCTTGGCATATTAGTTCTTATTTAATTTATCGTGTATCATCCCGATGGTTTAATCACTGTAGTTCTCATTTCAAGGTTGTCATCATGCACGACAAGATTTTTGAATTTATTACAAGGTTTATGGGATCTTCGTGAATTTAATAATGGTATTATGTTCACACAAGTGGCAGACAAAATAAATGTGATGCGAAGTGGTGATGGGATGTCGTGGAGGATGAAAATGTTTAAGTATGGAGGTGAATTATGAGGGTTGGAAGGTGTGCTATGTAGTAAGCGGGATTGTAGGTCTACAGACCTACGAGCCTGGGACCATATGGGAATGAAAAGGAAAAAGTGAAAGTGTCTCGCACCCATAGTAAGAAAATTGGCTAAGTATGAGAGAGGGTGATTTTGCAGGTCGCAAAAATAAGAGGTATATTTTGTAGAACGTAGGATTGTGGGTTGGAAGGCATGCAAGTTTGTGGACATAAGAAAAAGGTAAATGGGATGGTTAGTCGTCTCATAGCCACTTTTCAAGAAAATGACTAAGTATGAAAAGGTAAAAGAAGAGGTGCATTTTGGAGGACGCGGAGGTAAGAGGTGCAATTTGTGGGTAGCGTGATTGTGGGTTTGGAGAATTATGGGTATGTGGGTCTGGAATATGTTGTACTCCCGCATCGATGCTCCTGCATCACTGAAAAATGAATAAGTGCTGGAAAATTGAAAGAAGAGAAAAAAAAAAAACTAAGTATAAATACAAAGGTTCGTGGGTGTGCAGATCTGAGAATTTAATAGTAGTATGACTTACAACCCACATTTTAAAAGGAAAAAGAGACTAAGTAAGGATATTCAAGAAGAAAAAGAAAAAGAAAAGAACAAAAATTAAGTTTAACTATGAATGTTCAAATATTGATCATGAATGTAGATCAACAGAAGGTGAGTAGACGGATGTGTATTTTCATACTCATTGTCATCATTTGAAGAAGAAGAAACTAGAATAGGAATAGAATATGGAACAAACATCGAAGATGGATTGCAGGCTGAAGAAGGACAAACGTCAAATTAGGCTCACAAGCCAAGAGATTTTCATCAAATTTAACATCTCTTCAAATAATAATTTCATTTGAATGAGGTTGAAGAAGTCTATAACCTTTGAAATATTCAGAATAACCAACAAAAATACACTTCTCACTTTTATGTTGTAAATCTTTCCTTTTCTCATCAAGAATGTGAACCCATGCTACACTGCCAAATACATGGAAGTGGCTTACATCTGGCTTAATGTTATTCCATGATTCTTCTAGTGTTATATTTTTAAGAGCCTTTGTGGGAGTGTGATTTACTATGTAATTTTCATAGTTAATGGCTATCACCCAATACTTTTGACTTAATCCCTTAGATTGTATCATACAATTAGCCATTTATTTTAATGTGTGGTTCTTTCTCTCAACAACACCATTTTGTTGTGGTGTATATGGAACAATGTGTTGCATTTGGATTCCCTATGCAATGCAATAACTTGTAAAATTAGTGTTCATATCTTTTCCTCCATTATATGTTCTTAACCTTTGAAGTTGATGTCCAGATTGATTTTTCTACAAGGGCATTGTAGGAAAAAAACTTATCTCTTAAGTTTTAAGAAGTAAACCCTAGTGCATCTGCAAAAGTCATCAATGAAAGTTCAGAAATACTTGCACCCAGGCAAAAATAAAAAAGAGAGAGAGATAGAAGAAAGAGGACCACACAAGTCATTGTGAACAAGTTGCAAAGGGGTCGAAGCATGCCAAGAGGCACATTTGTCAAAATTGTCCCGATGATGTTTGTCAAGAACACAATCGGCACAAACACCATCTCTGCAAGAAATAAGAGGAAGACTAGTCACCATATGTTGATTACATAGTTGTTGCAATGAGAGATAGTTTATATGACCAAACTACTCATGTCAAAGTTTGCTCAAGTCATCACTATGAGCAACAAAAGCTGATGGAAAAAAAATGATGATCGAAAGTTGTCAAACTTGTACAACTTGGTAATATCATCAACAATTCCAATTGCAAGAACATGCTTAGGATATTTTAGATCATTGATTACAACTTGGTGAGGCAAAAACTCTACGATTTTACCATCTCCTGAATGAGTGATTTGATATATTGATAGAGGTTGCAAGAAAGAATTGGAACACATAATACATCATTGAAATAACCATTATCTATCTGAACTGTTCTAGACCCTACAACACTAAGAGATCTATCATCACCAACAAATATTTTCTTGGTGTTACATTCATTAAAAGTAGAAAATATGGCTTTATCCTTAGTCATATGATAATATGCTCCAAAATCAATAATCCACTCATCAGAAGAGGAAGTAGAAGTTGCATTAAATAAGAAACCAAAAGCAGAAAGTACATGTCCATGAGAAGAAGAGTTAGAAGAAGAAGAATCAATACCAATGTTGTGTTTCTTCATCGTTGCTTCGAAATATTTCATCTTCTTAAAACATTTGGACTCCACATGACCATATTTCCCACAAAAGTTGCAATGTTTGTCAGTCTTCTTATTTTTTTCATTTCGCTCCTTTGTCACTATTAGGAGTGGAAGTTGACTAAGAGGGTCTAGGACCCTTTTTTTACTTGTTGTTGTGGCGAGGATGTTGCTTCTTTGGATTTTTGGATCTATCTTTATGGTGGACCACTAAGGCTTTGTTGGATGTCCCTGTAGTGTTGATCAGTCCAAATTGCACAAGCTTATCTTGTTCTCGAATTACAGCATCAAAAAAGGACTCAAGAGAGGGTTCTTTACAAGCACTCCATAGAGCTTCTCTAGTGGCATAAAATGTATATACAAAAACAAAATAGGCACTACCAACCTTAGAAAGAATATCATATATGCATCGATCTTCCTTCAGATCTAGTTGGCACTCTATACACAAAATCCTAAGTGTTTTGAACTTAGATAAGTAATCTTTAATGCAAGGAAAATTGTTTAGACGTAAATTCATTAACCAATTCTCCAACTGGTGAGTTTGAATAATATTTTGTTTACCAAACACAACTTCAAGATTTTCCCAAACTTTATTGAAGGAATTAATTTCTTTAAGGTGAAACCTTAAATTAGGAGAGATGGACATTTTGTTTAGTCCACAGGCTTCACCATTCCTATTAATCTATTTTGCATATTTTTCATCATCAATGGGTTCTTGTTCTTTTCCCAAGGTAATCTGGTACAATCATTTACTTCTTAATAAATCCTCCATATGGGATTTCCATTGGAAGTAGTTGGTAATGGTAAGCAAAAGATCATTGGGATAATCCATATCAAATATGTAGAGAAAATGGATTTAAATACTAAAATTGATTGTCTATGGAAATCTCTCGACAAAATAGGTTGTTTAAAAAAAACAACACTGAAAATGGACTTCGGAATGTGAAAGTTATGCCATTTTTAAAAAAGACATAAACGATAACCAAATATCCACGTGGCAAGTAGAAGTTGGTCCACATGTTGATACCCCTCCTAATAACCTCACTTTTACAAATAAGTTTCTTATGAAGTGACCCACTTTTATAGAATAAGTGGGCATTACTTTTACACTGAAGTTGCTTTATAAATGAAAGTTGCATGCAAAATAAATAACTTAAAATAAAATATTAAAGCTACCTATAGTGATTCAGTTTTATAATTTAAGTAAAATACACTTTACAATGGATGCATGAAATTTTTCAAAAAAAAATACTTGAACTCAAGGCCTCTTACTTAATAAAGCAACTTTTAACCAAGTGAGCTAGTGCAAAATATGTTATATTATTTAGAAGGAGGATTGGAGATGTTGTTATTGTTGTGGAAGATAGCCTTGGAGAGCGTGCACATAAAAAACCATTTTCATACAAGAAAATATTTTGCTTCTCGACAACAACAAGGGTTAGATCTCGGTTAGCTTACCCAGAAAATGCAACTTTTCCTCTGTTTATGATTTACCGAGATCACACAGAGCACACGACAAAGAGCACACGTAGACAGGAAAACCATTTACTCTCTATCTCTGATTTTCTGAGATCGTATAGATCATAGGGAAAAGAGAATATGCAAATAAAAAAGAGTAGCAATATGGAAATAAAAAACAGAAAACTGAAATATTATCTCTGCAAAAATTTAAAAGGGCATATTCGGGCTTTATACCTCCAGATCTCACTGAAATGGTCGTATCTTGGGAAAACAAAAACTTTTTCAAGTGAAATGAAAGATGTTACCAAATGAAACAAGCACTCCATATGCAATGGAATAGTTCTCTCAACCCATAAATGTATGGAAATGGCATAAACCATAGATGTGGCAAAACAGCTTCACGATCTCAATCTACAACGAGAGTGGGTCTTCAAATGCGCTCTAATACCATGTTCGACAACATGGGTATTCCAACAGAGGAAAAAAACCTTCAGTAACCACTCATACAACCATATCAAATATCAGCACACGGATGTTTTGACATGGTAAAACCCCTATGGGGAAACATCGATAGCCCTAGCCAATGTGGCCACTTGGAGCAATTTATTCATGCAAAAGAAAAATATTACAAGGATATTTACAAGAGATTTTCTCACAATCGATTAGCACAAAATGACCCTCCATTCCCTTTAAATAGAGATCATGGACCAATCGGGTGCTAAGCCATGGATCAATGTAGTCGTTAAGATCGAGGAGAATATGAAACGTTGAATCATTCTATGTCGGGAACATATCGTAACTGTCGAATTACCTAACTACAAATGAATACTAAAGAAACACACTTTTACCTAATGACATATTAGACCATGTTGATCCTAACTAACTCCTAAGTGTCTAAATATCCTAACACAAAGAGCTTAGAAAACAAAATTGGGTTTCTCAAGGATCGAAGTTAAGACAAGGAAATTGGACAATGGGATAGAATTGAGAACCTGGAAGTTGTTGATGAGAGGAAATGAAATTTCCTTTGTCAACTTTTTTACCTACTGGTCAGCTAAACCAATAAGAGGCGAGAATGATCACCATGATTTTATAGCCTGAGTATAAACATGATCTCTTCCTTCATGATAGGTTAGGCGAGATAACATAAAAATAAAATTGTTCTAAACATATCACTACATAACATCATACATGTATGTACTAATAAAGTTAACAACACACAAAGGGTATCTCCTTGTGACTTTATATATTTATGCGAATCTTTATTAATACAAAGATCTTAAAATGTAAAGAGAATACTAACACATAACATCAAGTAGAAATAGAAATTGAGATTTGTATGACAAAAATATAAAATTTGATATCTACAATGAATGAGAATAGATTCATGTGAAAGAAAAAAGAAAAAAAAGACAAGAACAAAAATATGAATATGAGAAAAGCAGTCTTCTTCATTCAGTTCTTTCTCATCAATACATTAGAATGGCAGTCTTAAATCTCTTTCAAACTTCTGTGAAAGTCAAGACCAGAAATATGTTCTTGCATAGACAGAGAGTATTTTCGAGACCGCTTGGTTGTTATGTAAATGACATACAAAATATTTAGACTGACAAAGATGCAACAAGCTTCTATGAATGCTTTTGGACATTGGCATTAGTCTCTGCAACCATAAAACCAATTAAGCGAGCTAATGGTGGAAACAATAAATACTTTTTTCTTCAGGGACCAAACAGTAAGATATACCTTCTGCAAACAAAAAGATGAGGGATTGACCTCCCATTTTTCCATTTAAAAAAGTACTCCTGCTATCAACAAAACTTTTAGACCCTAGTAATTCTTAGTGTATTGATAAGAAAAATGAATTTAAAAACGAGAAAATTGCTTTAAGCATACCATAGAAAGTGTGTGTAAAAACAATCATGTTGCTTTCAGAGGCTTCAACCTTTATGTTGTTTGTATTCAAGAAGTTGGTAACTTTCAATATTCATTATGAACCGAAAATGTTAACTAACTATTAATATGTGGTTATATGGACAAACCACAAATTATTTTTATAATTTCAAGCTGACTCGAAAAGAGGCATAAGAATACATAAAAATAATAGATTTTAAAGAGTTTTAAACAAAAATAAAAAAGGGGGGCCTTCCTTATCCATAGGTTTCAACAAGTACTGATAAAATCATCATAGATATATGCACATAGTACCAAAGAAAACCATACCACGTGACCATCATATTCATGCAAGGTTGGTTCAAAAACATGTATATTTAGACTATGGGTGGACGTTAAAAGATGATTATAAACAGTGTGAATATTGATACAATTTGCAGACTCTTTTTATTGATAGAGATAAAATCAAAAGAGTCTAAAAACTGTATCAATATTCACATTGTTCATAATCATCTTTTTAACGCTCCACCCACAATCCAAATATACATGTTTTTTAACCATCCAAACTGTAAAAACAAATACCAATTTTGAAATGAAAACTTTAACCAAACAGAGATCCATATGAACCAATACCACTGAAATTTAAATAGTTATGATTCCCTTTATATTTTATATAACAACAATAACACAACTTGTTCTTTATTGTTGGTATGTCACCTGTGTGACACAATACAATGGCCATGTGGAAATGTCGAACCATGTGTGGGATCTATGCAAGTTATCTATCGTTGATCTACCACCTACCTCCTTCAATGCGATGGACGTTGGGTAAGTTTCCATCGTTTCATGCATTAACTCACAATTCGAGACTAGAGCTCGTATCCTTATGTGTCGAGTGGTAGGGAATCTTGAACTTGAAAACTTATGACCATATCTATCAACGGAACCATGCTTCCTCATTAAACATGTGAGTTCATAGGTATGAGGTCCACGACCATATGTATTGGAATGAATTATAACCATTGTGATTTCAAATAGTCATGGTATATAATATATCAATTTAAATGTGTATTCATGTGTATATAATAAACTCAGTATTGTTTGAAAAAATAATATAATGTCCATATATAACCAAACTTAGAATTCATAAATTTCATCCCCATACATATTCATTAGAAGAAACATGTATAATATTCATAACCATTGCAATATAGTTCATATGTTTCTTTTACTTGTGTGTTCTAATATTTGCGTCACATAAACAAAAAATGAGTCAATCTTCATATTATGCAACCAATGTAAAAGAAGGTTTTCTTAGGAAAGCCCCCCTTTTGCTTTGTTTGTAACACATAATAGGTATGTCAAAGGAAATCAAATGGAAAAAGATGATTATGAAAGCAATGGTGAGATCAAGAAGGTGAAAGTGACATGATTTTGTAATACTTTGTAGAATCTAATCACGGTGATGTTAAAGGAATCAACAGAAGTGACTTGGAATATTGGCTATAACAAAGTTCAAATGGACTATCGTGAGATCCAAGATATTAGGAAAGTTATTAGGAATCACGAGGAGTCTATACAATGCAATAGGACTTCAATCTTCTCATTTGCTACAAAACATCCACGAGATTGAACACCTAGTCACTACACAGATAGCAAAAATTATGGGCACTCTTGTCCAACTGAAGCATCGGATAGTTGTTCTTGAAACATATTACTACATGCTCGGAAATATGGTTATAAATTTGAGTAAGGGAGATCAACCTAGGGCCTTTAATCAAGGGTAGTTAGTGAATCAACCGTGAGGAGTTGAAGGAAGAAGAGACGATGCATCAGCTAGACGAAGACATGGAAATTGTTAAACAAGGTTGGGATCAATTAAATGTAGGCATGGAAGAAGCAACTAGTCATTATGATTTATGTTAAGTCATATGTTTTATAAAGTTATTAGGATCTTAGGTTTATACTATAGAGTCTATAGTATAAATAAATACTATGAAGTTTTGCCTAAAGATCTTAAGAGACTATGTAATAGACTTATAATTGGCATTTTCCTTTTGTTTTGCCTATGAACTCTGAAACAAAACTTAATGTAATTTTTCTACTAACTCTGCTATGGTCTTTTTAATATAAAAATCTCCCAACTACTATATATAATAAAAAAAATCATAATAAAAATTATATTCTACACAAAAATTATATTAATAATAGAATATGCATATACTGGTAAAGTTTAAGAAGGTACCCTATCCGTCCTCGAGGTGTAGAACAGTTGGTGATGGAGTGTGTTGTTAAGCCACTCCGTGATGTTAAAGTCACCGGTTCGAAACCTGCGGGGACAAAAAATCCAACCATGTTAAGGGTTGGTGTGGCTCAGGCCGGG
>JZKD02S0537329.1:121826-133261 GCA_000966675.3 Picea glauca
CACACTGCTATCTGCTCCAGAAAACGTCCAACTAGCCATGGTGACGTCCTGTCCATCAAGATCCACGTCCCATCTGCAAAAGGGGTTGATCCCCATAGGCCAGGTCTCTGCCAAAGCGTCCTGATGAGGGCGTCCTTCTTCTTCTCTGTGCACGGGCTCGTCACACAAATGTCCTGCCTCTTCCATGTAGTCGGGTGATTAGTCCAATGGGAAATATCAACAAAGTCAACCTTCCAACGCAACCAATCGAGAAATATCCTATGTCGGAAATGTGTCTTGATGTACTTTCTAGTCAAGGCATAATTTAAGGTTGTTGGTTGGGATTTAGAACATGGTATTTCAATAGTAATAAGTATGAATGCATGAGATTCGAAACTGTTAAAATCTACCTACTAAAATACCTCCATCATCCTTCACTCAATTGGGTCATGATGAACCTCGATATCCAAGCATTGATCAGTCACGGGATGAAGAACAACCTTTGAATGCGGATTCTTAAGAAAAATATGTATATCCTCTGGTTGAACCAAGAGTGGCTCCTCCTGCTATAATGGTATATGATCAAGTTGTTCATGAACCACTACTGGGATGTGCATAGATGAAGTCTTTTCTTGATGCATTTCTACCTAGTTGACTTGTGGTTCCTCCTCTTGAAATTTTTCATCATCACTAATGGAAGGTGTTGGGTTGTTATATTTTTTGCAGTGAAAGTCTAGTCAAGGTGGATCGACTGACAGTCGAAGTCAAAGGTCAAGGTGGTTCAACCAAGTAAAGACGAAGTCGAAGGAATCGATAGTAAATCGAAGGTTGAGGTGGTTCGACTGAATAAACTCGAATAGGTCAACTGACAAGAGGTCGACAGGAAGGCATGTAGCAACAGAATGAAGGTTGACTGGTAGTCGACTGGTAATCCGACTTGGTAGTCAACTGTAACAGAATCCCGAGATGCACAGGATTTGTAGCCAATGATCAGCTTGTATTTGTAATAATTTTTGGGTGCCTTTTATTTAGGGTTTTCCCTACTGTAAAACCTATAAAGAAGGCGTGTTGTAAAATTGTAAAAAGATTATGAATGGCTAATCACCAAGAATCAATAATCATAGAAGTTGTTGGTCATGTAAATGTAAGTCAAATTGGCTACAAGGTTGTTCTTGTGTAAATCAAGAGGGTATGATGTCGATTGTGTCTTAGGTGTGGACCAAGGTTAGACATGCAACCTTTTATTCTCAATGAATAAGACAACAAGAGAGAAAAACTCTCAAGGAATGTTGGTTTTCCCGGTTCGGGTTTCCAGGGTAAAATCTATGTGTACTGTGTGTTTGCTTTGTCATGTACTTTCTTGATTAAATCTTTCTTCCTCTCTACTGTTAGGTTTAGCATGGAAGTGTGTCTCATTTCCTAACATGTGGTATCATAGCTTGGTATAATAACCTTGGATATGAGCTAAACCTTAGGTTCAATAAGAGTTGTAAGTCATAAATCTTTAAAGATTGTGTTAAAGAATGGTGAGAAACTCAAGAATGGAGATCGAAAAATTCAATGGCCATAATTTTGAGCTTTGGGAGATTAAAATTGAAGATCTCCTTGTAGATCTAGAACAATGGACAACATTTTTCCAGGCACCATGCCGACAGGTGTGTTGATGGAAGAATGGGAGAAACTCGAGAGAAGAGCAAGGAGTATGATTTGACTTTGTCTTGCAAATTCGGTATTGTTGAATGTCACAGGTGAAGATTCGACAAAGAAACCGTGGGACAAGTTAGGGAGCTTGTACCAGTCGAAATCCCTGGTAAATAAGTTGTTTCTCAAAAATAAACTATACCTTCTAAGGATGAGTGAGGGAAGTTTGGTAACTGAGCATTTAAATGCGTTTAATACCATTATAATTCAATTATCTTATCTGGATATTAAAATCACTAAGGAGGAGAAATCTATTAGCCTATTATATTATTTTCCAAATTCATGGGATAGATTAGTCATGGCTATAGAGAGTAATACAACCACATTAGTGCTATAAGATGTGGTTGCATCTCTACTTTCAGAAGAAATGAGAAGGAAGAACATGGAAGGATTGACCAAATATGCTTTAATGGTGAGAGGTCGACCGGTTGACAGAGATAAAGGAAAATTCTTCGGTAGAAATTATTCTAAGTCGAAGGGTAGATCTAAATCCCTTGTTCAGTCAACAAGAAGATGTTGGAAATGCTGTAAAGCTAGGAATTACAAAAGGGACTGCAAGTCAAAGGCAATGGAAGTCAGTATAGGATCTGACAAGAAGCAGCCAACTGGGAGAAAGACAACTCCAAATAAAGGAGGTGATGTGTACCTGGCGTTGACCAGTACACATTCAGATCAAGATGTTTGGTTGATTGACTCAAGAGAATCCTATCATATGACACCACATAGAGAATGGTTCTACGAATATGAACAATATGAAGGAGGAGAAGTGTTCTTGGGGGATGACTCGACAACCAAAATTGTTGGACGGGGAAGAGTTAGACTGGTATTGTAGGATGGGAGCAGTAGAACCCTTCCAAGTGTGCTACACATTTCGGGTTTGGCAAGAAACCTGATATATGTCAGCAAGATGAGTGATGTAGGGGTGCACACTCTATTTCAGAAGAATTTGTGCAAGATGGTTAGAGGTGTGATGGTCTTAATTAAAGGAGTTCAGATTGGAACCCTATACAAGTTACTAGGGAGTGTCGAATCGACTGGATGCAACATTGTTGTTGTTCCTAAAGTCAACTCGACTTCAACTTGACTCAGGCTGAGTCGATTCAAACCAACTCAACAAGTCATCATAAAGTTGACTCAATAATGTTATGGCACAAGAGGATGGGACACATAGGAGAAAAAGGACTTTGAGCTATGCATAACAAAGGTATGGTCGAAGATTTTCCTAAATGTAATTTAAAAGTCGACTTTTGTGAACATTGTATATATGGAAAACAAAGTTGGGTGAGGTTCCCATCTGGAGCGACAAGGGAAAATGGGATTCTAGAGTTGGTTCATAATGATGTGTTTGGCCCTGTTACATCTCCTTCACTTGTTGGATCCATATATTATGTCTCCTTCATACATGATTTTTTGAGGAAGACATGGATATATTTCCTAAGGAAGTGTTGACCCTTGACCAAGTTTTGAAGAACACTTGATCATATTTGACCATTTTTGGGACTTCGACAGCTTGTCAAATATGGAGCGCAATGTGAAGTGGAAATTGGGGGAGCTAGACCTATTTTTGGGTCCCTTTAGGGTTTTGGGTTAAAGTAACGGGAAAGGGATGTTGGCCCGTGGGTTTACCCACGTTTAGGCCCATTTTTGTAATCTATAAATAGATACTTAGGCAATGCAAGTAGAAGATGGTAGTGCATCTATGTGATGTATACCTAACAGCTTAGTAACTGGATATGTGTGATCATACGTATATTGTAAGTGCTCTGTGCATGATTGTAAGAAGCTTACAGAGCTCAGTGCAAGTTGTTGCAGTTTGTGTTGAAGTGCAAGGAAGAAGGATCTAGCGAGTTGCGCAGATCTTCTGTCCTGTGCGAAGTAAGGATTGTTGGAGATCTGTGTTGTAAACTGCTTGACCGAGATAATAAAGAAGAAGACTTTGTGGATGTAGCCCCAAGGTGGCTGTGAACCACGGTAACTCTGTGTGTTGTGCTATGTGCTTTGACCTGATGTGTTTGTCTCTCCTTTGCTAAATGCCTTGATGTGTTTAGATAGATCTAGTTATGCTTTGTGCTTATGAGATATGAATGAATGTTAGGTTTGATATATAAGATGCTTAGTGCTTGATCTGTTGAATCTAATCTATCTTTTCGTGGCTAAGTGTTGAATCATCTTAGATCTAAGTACATACTGCGATGCTCTGTGCCATTTGGGAAGTGTCATAAGGGTTGAATATCGATGGATCATTTATGCTAGATAATTGCTAAGCGATATAATCACAGATCTGTGTCCCAACTAAGGTTGCATACATCTGAGTCTTGCAACCACCCCTGCCTCTACCTCAGGTGAGACTTCATCTGCTTCGCAAGTGTTGTTGAAAGGGCCGGTAGTTAGGGCTTTGTTGGTGTGCGTTTGAGCGTCGAACCCTGGGTCTACCCCCATGCCAACAAATGGTTATGTTGCCGAGACTTGAAACTATGATTGCTGGGAACTGAAGAAGAAGAAGCTTTGTGCAAAATAAGCTCTATGCATAGATCTATTTCCCTAGTGCGCATCTTTTTACTCGACCTGTGAAGATTTGTACTAGGAATAAGGTCATATCTGAAGAAAGGAATATCAGATCTGAAGAAAAGAAGTGAGATCTGAACGCTCTGTGCTCTAAGAAAAGTAAAAGTGGAAATTTCTGAAAGAAAGAGGTCAGATCTGCGGAAAAGAGGTAAGATTTGTAAGATCCGTGCTCTGATAAAGGTAAGAATAGTTCAAGTTTTAGATTTGAAAGCTTTGTGCTCTGTAGAAGCAAATAAGTGAAAATTTGAATTTCTAAAGTATGGATTTAGATATGCTTGATAGATTTTGTCCTAGCTTGAAAAATAGGGTATTGTTAAATAAAAGAAAGATTGATATGAATAGATTTGATAAGAATAGTGAAAGATATGTCATACCTATGCATAGAAAAACATTTGGACTAACCAATGGATGCAGGACCCTAGAAAGAAACCTCTGCATGCTAACCATTATGATCCTAGCACGCAGTACAAGAAGAATTGGGGATCATTGAAGAGAAAGAGATGATTAACTCTTTGTTATAGTTGCAGAAGACCAGGACATATTCCAAAGGAATGCCCTAGGAGAAACCCTAGTTGCCTCTGTTGTAAGGCTATGGACCATGAAGTACTGGATTGCCCTAGAATGATTTCTAGACTTTAAAAGTTGTATATGGAATAAGAAAAATCTGAAGGAGATCAAGAGACTAAGATTATAGAAGAACCCCATAAAGAATAAGAGAGCATGTTACTGAAAAATGAAAGAAAACCTGAATGAACATAAAGATGCTAGTTTATCAGAGATCTTCAAAGAATAGGAGAAAATCAAAGTAAGAATAGGAGACTTCAACATTGACTGTGCTCTAGATAAGGGAACACAAATGAACATTATGACAAAAAGGTACTTGGGAAACCCTAGGAAGGCATGCTATGATTCCTTTGTTAGGAAGCATAGGATTATTTAAAGGAAAAATGGTAACCCTATGTGGCAGGATTACTCAGATAGCTATGAGCACCCATGGAACTTCGACAGAGGAAGAATTCGAAGTTATTAAATTTATTGGGGACCATGCCCCATTTCCATCTTTGTTAGGCAAGATCTGGATTGAAAAAGGACCAGATCTAGAGAAAAGAAGAAAAGGAAGCCCTAGAATAGAAGAAGCAAGAACTCATGGAATTTATGACTAGAAGGATCTCCTACTTGATGGAAGAACAAGAGGACAGACCTAATATATTGAACACCAGGGGCTGGGATATCAAAGTTATAAGAGCATTAGAGGAAACACAGAAGACTGAGATACCTAATTCGTATGATGAAGGAGTATTACCCTTGGATCTAAAGAAAGAATCTCAGCATCATGAAGTGTCTATGATAAGAGAAGATAAGAATCAGAATGGAAAAAGGATGACCGAGATGAAGCTCACTGGGAAAAAGGCTAGGAAGCTAAGAAAAAAGAAAGCCAAGATTGAAAAGTTACAGGAGAGTCCACATGAAACTTCGCAAAAGGAAAAATCACAGGAATCGAGCTTCGTCGGGATATCAAAACAATGATCTATGGCACTTCGCCATGGAGAAACAATATAGTCATTGGAAGCCAATATATCCGTTCGACTGATGCTCTGAACGGGTCAGAAAGCATTTATGGGTTACCACCAGACCATTGGACAACACCAAAACAAATAGAACGGAGTTAATGGAGGCCCCATGTCCGTTGCAAGCAGACCATTGCTAAGTTTCCCTACTTATTCCATCGCGCCACACACAGAAAATACTTTCTGCTAAGTGATAATTTGAGCCCGAAACTTGAGATTACTTCACCCTGTGATCATCACCTGGTTTCCATAACATTCACTGTAGCCTCTGAATTCATTTTCACACCCAAGCTAGTCGACCCCAGCTTGTATGTCGAACGAGCTCAACGTTGCTGAGAAAGTAGTTGAAGAAGTTTTGATTGACTTAATGACTAAGAGAGTCATGTCGGAAAGAATAATGTCCACCGGCATCCAAGCATCATCCACGATAGGAGTACAGGCCTCTCCATCGACTGATCGAGCAGGGACATCTCGAGCCGACGCAAAAAGAAGAACTAAGCATAAAAACGATGTGGCTAGCGCGAAGTTAGTGCCATCCATCCTACCATCTTACATACCCCCTCTGAGTGGTGTGATTAACAGAGACAATGTCCCTAGAGACTTTGAATACACCCTAGTCACTTCATATCTACCAAAAGGAGTACACACCTACCGCGCAGATCAAGACAAGGTTGCAGCGTTGAAGTTTTGCGACTTCAACCTGGGGGACCGTATAGTTTACAGCATGTTCGCACCATATAAGTACTTGACAGAAAATAAGGGAAAGAATTCAAAGATCGTCCCTCAGCAATGGACGTTGAACCTCGCACAGTCCACTTTTCTCACCATTATGAAAATCCCGCACTTCGGCAGACACCAGGAGGTGAATGCTTGTGTAAAATTGTTGCTAGCAAGTTACCACGGAGGATACCTATGGTTAAACCGTCGCATCACTGTTGATCTGATGCTGATCAATCAGATCATAGGGCTGAGCATGCAAGGCCCTAACCCATAGTATTTTTACCCTGGAAAGACTTCATATCGAGCATTAGCGCAAAGGATTAAAGAAACTTATGGAGATGTTGAAAAAGTTGCACGAGGCTACAAGGTAGCTTCTATTGAGAAAGGCGTAGTGTGCCTCGCCTATAAATTGATCGCAGGGAAGTTGGTATGCAAGAATAGGCCAATGCAAGTATCCAACTTTTTAGTTGACCTCGCAGGGAAGTGTGCAGAGGGATTACAGATGAACTGGGCAAAGTACCTGGTAAACCAGCTAGAGATTGACTGTAGAGAATCCCAAGACCAGGGACATGAAGTCCATTTTAACTGGCTTCTAATACTGATCGCTTTTGTTGCATGGGAGCTACCGACAGGTGCAACCTTCCCAAACCTCGACCCCTTTGAGCCACTAGTCACGAAGTTCAGTACATTATGGTACTCAACCGACATGAACAAGCAATGGTAATCAAATGTCGTTTTCCACACATTATAACCAATTGAAAGCAGCCATAGGGGGTGAACCTCACATCCTGAACACTTTACAAAGGTTCTGACCTCTGATAAAGTTCAGTGCAGATTGCCACTTTATATACCTAACTCCATGCGCTGATGAACACTAAGAACAACTTCAGTTTTATTATAAGCTGATAGAAGAAGACCTAGAAGAGATCACTAAGGAATGGTCGGCAGACCTCCTTGTTGAAGCAGATCCAACAGACATTTCAAATATCAACAACCCAAAAGCTGCGTAGGATACACCTGGGCCCAGTAAGAAAAAGAAAACAAAGAAGACAGAGAAAGATGAGTAAATTTAGGACATCAATAGAAAATCTGTAAGGACAGCTTCCGTCTCACCAGATAAAGGAGGTAATGGCGAAGACCTAGAGGAATTTGAACAGAGGCCGGAAGACAAAGTCGAAGTTATAAATAAAAGAAAAGGATCGCCTCTAGAACCCTCCTCTCGAAAGAAATCAAAAGAAACCATAACTAAGATGCAGACCACGCTCACTCCAGATGACTTCAGTTTCCTCATAGTAGCTATGAATGAAGCTATCGAAGAGATAATAGAAAAGAAGGAAGCCAAGCAAGAGGAAATGTACAACAGAATCAAAATTGAACTCCAAGGAGTGCAGCAAGCACTTCAGTCTAGCCGCGCAGTATCCACTGCACTCCTACTAGAAGAAACAACAGAAGAGGGAGATGAACTAGTTCAACTCCGCAAGATTGTTGCTATAGTCGAAGTATGCCTTCAAAAAGTAGAAGAAGCAACAGCGCAGGCCATCCAGGCCCTAAAGCAAGCACAGGAGGAAATCATAGAACAACGTCAGGCCACACAATAAGAGAAGGATGCTCTCCAAGCAAAATTTGAAGAAGATAGAGTGAAGATCCAAAAGGAGAAAGAGAAATTGCTCGCAAAGCAGATCGAGATCGAGGAAGCAATCAACAGAGCATTTCGCTATGTGATTGGCTTAGAGCAGAAGGCAGAAAAACCCTTAGAACACCAAGTAATGAAGCTTGTTGAAGTTATTCAACAACTTCAACAAAGAATAGTGGACTTAGAACTTCAAACCATACCAAGTACCCCGCAAGAAGAGCGTGACCAGTGAGAAATAACTACCCGGAGTACAGTAGAAAGGATTAAAGTAATCACTGGAAAATGAAAAAAATTAAGTAGCAGAAGTGCACAGATATATGAGAGCCTGACCGAGAACCCTGAATTGTATAAATTGGAGTCACAGCTCCAGGAGGCGAAGCATCAAGCTGAAAATCTACAAGTGCAGTTGAAGGCCCTATCACCCGTAGAAAGAATGAAGTGGTTGGCCGAGCAGGGCACCGCCCAGCAACAAATCCATATGATCCAGAGCAAGCTAATGGAAGCAAAGCAATGACTCCAACCTGTGCAGGATAAAGCATGTCATCTTTTTACAAAGATCGAGAGCCAAGGAATAGAGTTAGATCAGGTCGTGAATACAGTAGAACAACAGTGAGAAGGGCCGATGAATGTTGCACTCATCTAGGAGTTCATCGAGCAAGAAGCAGTAGTAATGTTGCAGTTCGAAGCATCCCAAGCAAAGCTCGAGGCATTTGAGGTAGAATTGATCAGACCTGAGTGACTCGTGACGAGTCATAGATGAGTGTTCAGGGTCTGTTGGCCCTTGACCAAGTTTTGAAGAACACTTGGTCATATTTGACCATTTTTGGGACTTCGACAGCTTATCAAAGATGGAGCGCAACGTGAAGCGAAAATTGGGGGAGATAGACCTATTTTTGGGTCCCTTTAGAGTTTTGGGTTAATGTAACGGGAAAGGGATGTCGGCTCGTGGGTTTACCCACGTTTAGGCCCATTTTGTAATCTATAAATAGATACTTAGGCAATGTAAGTAGAAGACGGTAGTGCATCTATGTATACCTAACGACTTAGTAACTAGATCTATGTGATCAAGTGTATATTGTAAGTGCTCTGTGCATGATTGTAAGAAGCTTGCAGAGCTCAGTGCAAGTTGTTGTAGTTTGTGCCGAAGTGCAAGGAAGAAGGATCTAGCGAGCTGCGTAGATCTTTTGTCTTGTGCAAAGTAAGGATTGTTGGAGCTCTATGTTGTACACTGCTTGACCGAGATAATAAAGAAGAAGACTTTGTGGGTGTAGCCCCAAGGTGGGGGTGAACCACGGTAACTCTGTGTGTTGTGCTCTGTGCTTCGACCTGATGTGTTTGTCTCTCCTTTTCTAAATGCCTTGATGTGTTTAGATAGATCTAGTTATGCTTTGTTATTATGAGATATGAATGAATGTTAGGTCTGATATATAAGATGCTTAGTGATTGATCTGCTGAATCTAAGCTATCTTTCCATGGTTAAGTGTTGAATCATCTTAGATCTAAGTACATACTGTGATGCTCTGTGCCATCAGTGAAGTGTCATAAGGGTTGAATATCGATGGATAAATTATGCTAGGTAATTGCTAAGCGATATAATCACATATCTGTGTCCCAACTAAGGTTGCAGACATCTAAGTCCCGCAACCAGCCCTGCCTCTACCTCGGGTGAGACTTCATCTGCTTCGTAGGTGTTTCCAAAAGGGTCGGTAGTTAGGGCTTTGTTGGTGTGCGCTTGAGCGTCGAAACCCTGGGTCTGCCCCCATGCCAACAGGAAGAAATCAGAGGTTTTCAAGAAATTCAAAGAGTTTAAATATCTTGTAGAAAACCAGACAGATAAGAAGATTAAGGTGTTGAGGACTGACAATGGTGGTGAATTCTATGGAAAACAATTTAATCCATTCTGCAAGCAGTGTGTCATAGCACGCCAAAATACCACACCATATACCCCACAACAAAACAGAGTTGTTAAGAGAATGAACAAAACATTGATGGACAAGGAAAGGAGCATGCTCAGTGGTGTTGGGATCGCACAAGAATTTTGGGCGAAAGTAGCTAACACTACAAAATATCTGGTGAATATGTCTCCTTCATTGGTGCTAATCGACATGACTCCACATGAGGTATGGTCAGGTAAGAATCCTTCAGTTTCATATCTCAAAGCATTTGGTTGTGATGAATTTGTGCATGTTCCCAAGGAAAAGAGGAGCAAGCTGGACAAGAAGGAATTCAAATGTATTTTCATTGGATAAAAAGAAGGAACGAAACGATATAATATCTGGGATCCTGCATCAATGAAAACAATGTAGATTCGAGATGTAGTCTTTAGAGAAGTTGGAAGTAAGTCTGAGCCTGAGGAAATTGTTTAGACAGAGAATAATCTAGAGAACGTGAAGTTTGAACTGAGGAATGAAGAAGATGATTCAGATGGCCAAATGAATCAGAAGGAGAGGTGGAACAACTAATTGTTGGGCTCTAAAGATTTCCTAAAAGCAACCTTAGTTTAACATTAATTTATCAACCGTGGATTCGTAGTTTCTTTCAAGAATATCAACAAAGTCTATGCAGATAGTTGTAGAGGTTAAAATCGTGTATTTAAAGCAAATCTAAGTTTATCAATAATCAAGTTCCTCACACATCCATTAAAAACTCTGAAACTAAGATCTTACTCAATAGAATTGCAATCTGATTAATGACATGTTGTGAATTAAAGGTATTAACTAATTTGTCGAATTCATCTAGCTAGGAAACAATAATTTAATCTATGAAAATGCTTAATAAACCAATTTATCAATGATTGTCTAACCTGCTGGAAAAGAATAGCTAACTATTGTAAAATTGAGAAGGAACAACAAATGTAACTTTAAGCGAAAGGAACAGAAAATACTAATTTAAGTGAAAGGAACAACAAATGCTAACTTAATAAAAAGGATAGTGTATGCAAAAATGAGAGGAACTGTCAATCAACAAACTACAACAATGGGAAATGGAACAACAATCGATAACATTCAAATGAAACATATAGCCTCTGTAATTAAATAGCATAACTAATTTATGAAAACATCAACACACTCACACATTTATCTTAACTGTTGCAAAGAGATTTAAATCACAGAACTGAAATCAAATTGATATGATTACAGATTGAGACGGTAATTGTAAGGTAGCTAGAGAGTATCTTCCCGAGTGTTGTTCTCGGTGACACTATAGCAGTCCGATGGCCGATAGGTTTATTTAAAGAGGGCTTCAGTAAATCTAGGCCGATCCGTACA
>JZKD02S0537329.1:144837-180745 GCA_000966675.3 Picea glauca
TTATTATATCTAACTACCCATTTATTATATCTAACTACCATAGTGGGCCTTATTTAATAATATAGTGGACCTAGTCCACCTTATATTGAATGGCCTCCACTATTATCACTATGGGTCCTCTGGGGCCCCCCACTACCTCTCTAGCTACCTTACATTCCATCCCCCTTATGAAAGCATTGTCCTCAACGCTTGATGTACAACCATATACCAGGGTCTCATGGATAAGTGTGGACCATAGTGCTGAAGTAGACTAGAGAACCATGGTCCCAGTGAGAAATGGTAGCCACCATGCTGAAGTAGTCCAACCACCATTGTAACCAGGGTCTCATGTCCAATTTCTCATGTGAAACCCACATGGAAGATATCGGCACCCAATAACCAATTGAAAATAATGCTCCCAATACTGACACCTGTCATGTGGATCCAAATAACATATCCATCCACATAGTGGGAGATGATCAAAAATGAATCTGGAAGGAACAATACCATTGTAGAATATGGAGGCTGGACGCTGGTAACTAGCTCCTGATGTGGGACATTGATGTTCTCTATAGAAGGTGGAGTAGAGTCATCAAATAAAATATGGAAGTGGTTGGCATCCCAGAAACAACAACTATCCATATACCAATCATCACAATCGGCCTCAAAATCATACCAAGTATATATTTCTTGAGTATATTCATCCCTGAGGTCCTCCATAAGAAATATCTCCTACATGTTATCCAAAAAATCTTGAATACTACGAAAACTATCATCGAGGCCATCTACAAAGCCATCCAATCTGTCATTCAATGTGTCAAACAATTGGGCTTTGAATGCTTCAGTAATCTGTAGAATTTATTTGAGGGTTTGAGAAGAAATAGCCAAATGAGCACCCTATGAAAATTTATGAACTCTACAATTCCGTCGCCATCACAAAAAAACCCAAAAAATAGAACAATAAATTACTGCAGAAAATTGTGGCGTTTTCCGGAAACACTGTTGAATTTAAAATGCTCATAACATCACTTCCCCGACTCCGTTTAAGCTTATTTTTTTTTTGAAATTGGATAAAATTGTGAGATGAACTCAGATATGTAATTTGTTTGGGAAATTTCAGCCTCTATATTCTACATAAATAAAATAAAAAAAATCGTGTCGCCGTCCGCGGAAAAAATCCTAAAAAATTGCAGATTTTAAAATTTCAATATCTTGACTTTCGAGACTCCGTTTCAGACGATTTTTTTTTCAAATTGGGTGTTTTTATGAGAGGAAATCAGATATACAACATTTTTTTGAAAAATTTTCACAAAAATATACTGAAATTTCTGGAATGTCACGGCCCTCTTTTTTCTTCTCCAAAAAAAAAAACTGCAAAAATAAAAAATATTTGCCCACAATGTCTATCAAAGAAAGTGCTCTGATACCACTTGTTAAGAAGCAAATACCGAATAAAAAATCACCACAAAAGATATACAAGAACAATAGGTAAAATCTCATTTATTACTATCAAACCCTTAAGGTAGGGCAATACTATACAATGGATCATATTATGGAAGGGATCCTCTCTTGTTCACTTGCCTTTTCGAGGGGGAATCCTCCTATTGAACTACCACTCCAAATACAATAATTCTCTTCATATCCCATTACATTTCTTGAAATCCTTTATTTAGTGCTACCATCACCTAAGAACATTCTAGAGGAGGAATCTTCTAGAAGTAGTACCTTCTAAGAAGTTCTCTTACATTTATTATATCTAACTACCCATTTATTATATCTAACTACCATAGTGGGCCTTATTTAATAATACAGTGGGCCTTATTTAATAATATAGTGGACCTAGTCCACCTTACATTGAATGGCCTCCACTATTATCATTATGGTCCCTCTGCCCCCCCCCACTACCTCTCTAGCTACCTTACACTGAAAGTCTGATGGCAGTAGAAGATTTCATGCTTATTTTATCAAACTTATAACCAGCACTTCAGATTTTTGTTTCTTCACTCCTTATACAACAACATCATCAACAACACTTGAAAACATGCAAGCATTCTTTCCTTTGGCTGACCCAACAAGCCGTAACATACTTGCTGCCACAGAAATTGCAGCAATTTCTTTCTCCCTATCAAACTTTTCTTGTTGATCCCAAAAGTATTCAATTCTTCCTGGATTCCTGGATCTTCTTATGCTGTCATTGTAGTCACTGTACATGACTATTTGTTTTTGTCCTGAGCACCTTCTAGCCAAATCACTTTTGGTTGCCTTTACATTTATAGTCCCAAACTAAGCTGATATTAACCTTCAACTTTCCTTAATTTCCTAGGTCCAACTAACCCAATATCGTACATGGATGAATCAAATTCCACACCAAGCTATTTTATAAACTCTGGATTCTTCAACATCCAGCTACTCTTCAGGACTGAACTTCTTCATCCCTTTTTCGATGAAATACTTTAGTACTTGAGGTTTTCTTGTACTCTCTGATTCTCTTTTGCTAGCTGCATAAAATTAACTGAAAGTCCTTCTTTTACCTTACCTTCATAGATTCAAGTGATACCTCCAACCTCTTGGGTTGTCACTCATGGCTCTATGTCACTTAAGATGGATTCTTGTCAGGCACCATCTCCTCTTCATTCAAAACCATGCATAGAACCGTTTTCTTCTTCCTGGTTCCTTATTGATTTCACTTTAGAAGTCACTTCACTTTTAAATTATTCTTGACTTGATATCTCCATGCTCTTATGGAAATACCTTCACACCCTTGGAGTGCATAAAAAATCCTCTACTATTCTAGATTTCCTTCCTGGAGTGTTGACATGCATTCCTATTAGCTTGATATCTATCTCATGATTTCTTCTTCCATTATCTTAGGATATTCATGGACTTCACTCCATCCAGGAGTTTTTCCTTGTCTACTTTGCATATTTTCGATAACATATTATGTTGATATTAACTTTCAACATTCCATTATTATTTGGATTCCTCTAATTCAGCTCATGCATATTCCACTTTTGTCATGCCATATTTGATGACTTCATTCCATGCTTCTACTACAAATTCTGATAGCAATAATGGAGGTGCTACCTCCAATCTGTAGGGTTGATCCTTGGAGATGTCACATATTATCTCCAAACTCTTTAATATTCCATAAAAACTTCCTTCCTTATTCCCATTCTTTGCATCTCCATACGAACTTATGGTTCATGCATTATCATGTATTGAAGATGGGTTTCTCCACCTAGCATTCACATTTGATGTGCAAATATTGTCACCTGAACTGTCTTCCCCAAACAAGAATTCCATTTGGGGTTTCCATGCTGCTTATCAAACCCATCATCTGATCCAATGATTTCTGAAAAATCTCAGATGTAGAATAAAGAATTTTCCCTGATCTTCTTCCTTCTTTCTTCTATCTGAATACATCTCTAGCACTATCTGATACCTTTCCAATAACGACTTCCTTGCTCAATTCCGAGCCTTGAGCAGAAAGCTATAATCCTTTAAAACTTGTGCTTCCTTTTTGATGCACTTCTTGTGCAGCGATCTTGTTTCTCTGAGCTAATGGCTCTTAGATATTTGTTGGACCCTATCATAAAGTTCCCAGGTCTTTCGTACTTCCCAGGTCTTTAGTTCCTTCCTAACCCCTTTTTCCTTCTTTAACATAGTTTTTGGGCACTAGCCCCCATTTTTCCTTAGGCCCTTGATTCGCATGGGACTACGACTGTGACCAAGTGCTAAATCAATAGGTGCTTACTCGAGCCTTTGATTTTGGGAATTTTCAAACACAACACAACAATCTCTCGGAGTTCTGGATTACCGAACTCGTGAAGTAGATTGGATCAACAGTCCACGTCTACCCAGCATCCAACGGCTAAAACTTACTATGGAACCTCAAGCGCATGAGTTTCAAAACTTTGGAGTTTCAGGACTTCAGGAGATTCCGCTGCAAATATCAACGATCCTTGTTGATTTGAGATCAACGGTCCTCAATTACTTCGGGACTTCGGGTCTTTTCGACCAAGACCAGATCAAAGGTCCTTCGACCTGCTCCTCGATCAATGATCAAGATATCCTTTGGTAATTTGATGCTTTCACCCTCTGCTTTCCTCCGGAGTGCTCCGTACCCAAAGTTTCATATCTGGCACCAAGCGTCCACTTTCAGATTAACAGTTGTCCAATAGAGTGAGTCTCTGTCTTCCACGTGTCTCCTCGCAAATCAATGATCCACGTTCCTTCCTTCAGATCAACGACCCTTAGACATTTCGAGCTTCAGCGCTTCAGAACATTCTGAAGAACAACTTCACAAAAACCCCAGAGTACGATTCTCCGAATTTCACGATCTGGTGACACCTATCCAACCCAGATCAATGGCTCCTAGCTGCTTCAGCTATTCGAGTATTCGGTGATTTTGTATCTTCCCCGACCACAAACTTCCGAAGTGGTTCGCTCTGGAGTTATGGATATTTCGCCACTTGTCATCCTTGACAATGGACGGTCCCTAATTACTTTAGGACTTCGGGACTTTAGCAAGTCCTCTCTCCCATTTTCCTTGGCTCCTCCTTAGAGGTGACCTCACACAAACACGTGATTGCGGGCACGCTCAAAGGTGGTTTGAGACCAAAATAATTTTTGTCCCGCAATTCACCTTGAGCCTACACACGTCCTTTCTCCAAAACCGTGGTTTGGATTGTGGCTCGCCCTCAACTTCATAAAGCTCAAGCACCTTCTATCCCTGCAATGCGAGGTGACCGTTGATCTCACAATCTTGATGATGCTTCTAAATAGACGATCGATATCTACCTCCAATAGTTCATATCTCTTCTGACTTAGAAGATTTTCTAAGTATTCAAAGGCTTTGACCTTTGCTCCCCCTTCAAATCCATCTATCGGGTCTCTTCTACACTTATGAAAAGCGTTGTCTCTTAGAGGATCCTTAGAGGATTTTGATTTCCCACGCAGTCCTTGCGTTTTTGAGATTTCGTCAAACTCAAATCTGAAGAATTTCTTGAAAATAAATTATTCTCACTCTCCTGGCGTTCCTCTTGCTCGATGCACACCTTGTAGAGCTTCTCTTTACAGAGTGTTCTATAACTCTATCTCTCTCTGAACTCAACACAAAGTTGTTCATGTGCACTCCTTGCACTTATGTTGATGAGGATCAACGCTATCTCTTCTGAGCTTATGAGCTGAAACAGACTCTGTCGTCGCACTCCTTGCAAACTGTGTGCACACCTTGCACAAGCTTAAACGAAGAGAAACGATTGAAATTTATGCAAACACTTCACAATTTCACACATTACTCTGCGGTCCAACACCACTTCTATCATGGTTTTATGATACCGCTACTCCTCCTTAGCTTCATAACACGGCCAAGGTAATCATCTTGGCACTCAGGAACGTTTCTGGGATCCAAAATTGGTTTCTCCATACACAATTTCCACCTGAAACTTTGGGTCCAAAGACCACTTATCCAACCCATCCAGGCTCAGCGTTGAAATCATGGGTCAGAACTCAAATTTTGTCTACTTTGACAACAATTATTTCTAAAACTTTTTCTTCAACTTCCACTAACATAGCCCATCCAGGCTCAGCGTTGTAACCATGCTCTGATACCATTTTGTAACATCCCTAGCCATCAACCAGCCTGGGCAATGCCACTACTCCTGCAACTCTACTGCTCTATTCTGATCTGTGACAACTCCAGCCTTAAACTACTGGGCTATGCCAAACAGAGATACTTGCGGAAAAACATACACATCCATATAAACATAGAATGACTATTCTACATATATATAACATAATAATGTGGAAATAACAGTAAGCCTACACATGCAACATATACAACATATATAGGAAATACTCATCAATTACAACATATGTACCATTGCATGACATATAAATGAACATAAAAGTGGTACTTATCTATTATTAGAAGACCACCAACTACGTCCAGACCTTCTACGAACCTCCCAGACATAGACCACATTGCTCATCACGCTCGGCACTGGGTCACCCCCGAGCTGGGACTAAGCTCCACCCAGGGCAAGGGAATCCTAGACTAGGCTGAGGTTACTGGAACACTACACAGTGCAACTGGAAGGGTTCTCTCCAAGAGCCTTCTTGTGCCCACTACTCACCAACTATCATTCCCCACATGCCTGTCCTACCCCAGGAGTATACACCTTCACTATCACATAGGACAGTCCTTCGGCTACTAAACCTCCCTTGCCTTTGGCTTTAGCAATAGGCCGGACCGGAATTCTCAGAGCTCTGTAGCTGGTGTTGGACTCTCTCTAGGAGAAAACCACTTCCCAGTAAACTCTCTCACCTAGGAGAGTTGCTCACAGGCCTGACAACCTGCCTCTTCAGCCACAACCACCTCCCTCACCTGGAGAGAGTGTTGCACATAGGCCTGAAAACCTGCTTCTTCAAATCCGTTCCTGCACAAGGAGGACAACAGCAAGGCTCAACAGGGAAAAAAAGACGGCAACAAGCCACACTCAGCCAAGGAACTACATGGCCACAACAACCCACCACTATAACACACACGACATAAACAATTACGGGATGTTCAGGCTTCACAGCAGACAGCCACCCAAAAACGGCTCAGGTACTAACTCAGCTCTGCAATGGCGAATAGACTGGGTTCATAGACTCACAGGTCAACTTTCCCCTCTCAACCAATTCTCTCAATGGTGTATAGGTATGTAAAGAACAAATGTCTGAGGTTTTCGAGTTTCAGACTGCATATGGAAGTATAGAATCCAACCACCTTCCCGACTAGTTTTCTCAATTGCGTGTGGCTATCCAGAGGGTAGACGCAGACGCAAAACGGGTTCAGACAAGCATCCCAGTGAACTCAGGTGGAGGATGGAAGAATGGATGCACGAACCCCCCCAGCACGATTGACTCACAGGTTACCAGTTCTAGAGTTGCATGAGGGTGCAGAGGTCAACGACGGACATCTCGGGTTTAGAATGAGGATGGGCATGAATGGCAGAACGCCCTAACACGGTTTGAATCTTGGGTTTTAACTACATGAGATCAGGTTGACACTTGTCTCCCTGGAGCTGCATGCACTCCATTTTGCATATGTTCCTTTCCCTGGAACTTAGGACAACACTTGGTCAATTGACCACCTTAGCCTTTAGGAAATAATAATAAATTATTATCCCCTTTAGAGGTAATCCCCCTAGCTTATCCCCTAGGCTCACACACTTAGCCTCCTCCCTTACCCAACCTTGTGGAAGATTATTCCCCCATCACTCTTTCTTCGTGGTCGGTCTGCACGCAGTGATGTTTATATTTTATTAATGATCTGCATAATTACATATACAAAATCAAGCTCCTTGCCTTTAACACTTAGGCTCTCCGACCCAATAAACACATAAGCCCACCAGCTTACCAACACTCGGCTCACCAGCCTACAAAACATGTTTACAATTCATAAATACAACAGGAGCTCATCCTTGGGGATATTACACTCTGTATCAATTGCCTCCAAAGGAGCAGAAAAATATGTAGGAAGCACTTCATCAGTTTGGACAGTTATTTCTTTTGTTGTTGGAATCTATGTTTGAGTTTCTATCTCTGTTGTTTCCAAAGGAGCGGGCAATTATGTTTGGGTTCCAACAGAATTGGTGTGGACTGTTTTCGTGGGAAGTGGGTTTATTCCCTGTGTTCTAGGCCTTTTGGAATTCTTCCTCTCATAGGCCTTGTTGGCTTGCTCCAACTGTTTCCTTAATCTTCTAATTATATCTTTGAGTCTACCAACTTTTTGTTTCAATACTTTGATTTTTTTAACCCTTTTTCTCAATATCTTGTTTTTCTATTTCAACCTTCTGATTTTATTGTGGCCTTTGCCTGTTGTTTTCTGTTAATGGGGAATTTCAAGGTCTTCCCTACCCTGATCAGTTGGTGACTGCTCCCTTGTTTCTTCTGTGTGTTATGTATGTTCCAAAAGATTGTTTACCTCAATGTGAGGTTCTGGTTGTTTTGTATCTTCGGGAGATGGCATCTCCATGTCAGGGAGATCCAAGGCAAGGTTTGAAGAAGAAGTTGGTGCCTGGTGTTCTTCGGACCTGCCTGTGTCTTCGATAACTGATGTCCCTAAATTCCCCAATACTTGAGCCATCTCTACCTCATAAATTTTGAAGAATTGTTCTATAAGGATTTCAAGTGATGGTTTTTTTGTCTATGCATTTTCTTGTGTGTTTTGTGAGGGTTGTTTTGTATGCATAGCTTCCTGAATGTTTTCGGGTTGAATTGTCTTTTTACCCCTTCTTCTTTTCACAGTAGAGGTTTCAGGAACAACAATTGTTCTTTGACTCCTCTTCTTTGATGTTTCTGCATATTTGGTCTGATTTTCTACTAGTTGGGTGGGGTCTGCTTCAATTTCAGGCTAGGGTAGTGGAGTTTCAATTTGGGCATTGTCTCCTTCTTCCTGAGTTGTCTCAATGTCCTATGAGGGAATTTCCTAGTGGATTTCGGGTTGTTCGATTTGCAGGGGCCTATCGGCCTCGATTAAATCTCCTCAAGTTATATGAGTTTGGCTCAGGGCCCTATTTACTATTAACTTTACTAGTCCATGGTGACAAGATCTTTAGCCTTCTAAGTTCTTGCAAAAACTTCATGCAACATGGCATTTAGAAAAAATGGCAAATTTATTACTAACCTTTGTTTTAGTGTTTCTAATAATTTGAGGTGGCGCGGCCTCACCACATCATACCTCCCATCACATGTGATATACCTTTGTACTACTCCTGCTAACTCCCTCCATGGCTCGCTAAGAGAGGTGGGGTTGAGTCCCTTCCCTTTTTTTATCCAGTTCTTCTCCAAGTTCTATGAAAGATTCCACATCCTCCTTGAGTGTTGTATACTTCCCATTCCACTATATGCCTTTGTTGGGGAGGCCTGTAACCTCCACTATAATTTCCTCAGTGACCAAAATTTGTATGTCTCAGATCACAGAGACTCCTCTCTGCAAGTTTTGGAAAAATGCTAGTGTGATATTTGTGTCATATCCCTGCAATCTGTTGAAATATTTTGTCCATCCAAGACGTTGTAAAATTGCTCTTGCTTGGTCGGTTACCTGCAGCAATGCGGGCTCTCAACATATAGTTCGACCACCCATATCTTTTGTAAACAAATGAGGACAACTATTGTTCCCATCTGTAACTTAGTTCGACCATCTTTTGAGAAAATATTACCAGAAATGGTGAATATCATAGAACATCAATTGTATAAAAATGTGAGTTTTTCCATTTATTGCAATCATTATGATCTATCGGTAAATGTGCAGAATATCCGCCTCCTCATAAATGGAAAGGTCAACCTCGATCGTCGACATGTGTGAGTGTAATGATGGCAGGTAGTTCAAGTGAGGGGTAATTACTACGTTGTCATCGCCGCTGGGAGAACAATCAATAATAACCTTCAAAAGCACTTTAATGGTAATCATGAACAATAATCACTCTTGTGTGGGAAATTCAAATTTACATGCCTATGTTCAAAAAATGTTTAAGGAAAAAGATTCTAAATAATTTAAATTTGTTCACATGTTTAAAAAATATTTTGCATGTTATAACCTTGTTAATTTCCTTTGTTATTAGATATAACCAGAATGATAGTCTCGTTGTTAGGAAATGAAGTCTATGAACACACAAAAAACTTGGTTTATTTAAGGTAAACTTCCATACCACAGGCAGAGCCACTGCTGCCAACAGGCATCCATAGCCTCGACAGGGTTGCCTTTTAACCATAGATGAGCCTGTATCCTCAATAAATAGTTTGAATCGTCTTTTCCCAAAAATAACACTATCCTGGTTTGGTAGCTAGATAACGATAATGCCACGCACTAGATTGTAACCTAAGTGAACAAGTTGGCTCCTGATGAGACCTCTTGTCCTTTGACGAAAAAAATGCCAAAGGCCATTTCCCTAGTGCGGTAGCCATAGTGGGAATGTCACTTATGTTATTATCTTATGATCGTGGTAGGTTGGCTCGTGATGAGACCCCCTATCCGTTGTGGGAGAAGTTTGTTACTTATATTTAATTTTTGTTTCCATCGTTTATTTTTTTTTAGACTCTATTAAGGGGGGCTCATCTACTCCTTAAGAGTGAGGGATGGCATAAGAAGTGTAAGAATGACAAGTAAAATGTGATTTAGACTCCTTATCATGATATGAAGGCAAATTATCATTCAAGTATTTGTATATATATAGGGGAAAGAAACGAATTTATGGTGGTTAAGGATTATGAACAATATTTAAGATAATTCAGAGAAATTAATCCAAAAACAATTCGATAAGGTATGCTAGATAGTCCACACAATAAATGACAAATCATTATTATGCTAATTAGAAGTGGTGCTAGTGAAAATTAATTAGTGAAGGTCATACCCAAAGGAGTGGCTAACGTAATAATGGCATGCTTGTTCATGATAAAAGAATCATGACTTTTGAGAGAAAGGAACAACAATAAGGAAAAACCGCAGAAGGAACAACAGTTGTTCCTTTCGAATGAATAACGCTATCTGAAAAAGGAACGAAAATCACGATAAAGGGAACAATGGTTGTAACAAATGGAACGACAGTCATTACTTTCAAATGGACGACACTACCTGGGAAGGAAATAATAATCGCACGAAGGGAATGACAGTTGTTCCATTCAAATGAACAACAACCATCCGCAAAGGGAACAACTGTTGTTTCATTCAAATGAACGGTACCTCATGCAAAGGGAACATCAATTGTACGAAGGGAACATCAGTTGTTCCGTTTCAAATGAACGACAATGATGATGTTCAAAAATTTTAACCATCTAATTAAGTGATTGGAAACCCCCCTCAGACATTTTGTTTTAGTGAATCTAGGATTGATTAGTCATCAACTAAATTCATTTAATTTTTATGGGTAGGTTTATTCAAGAATCGAAGTATTGGATGGTTTGTTAGTGTCATGCATTCATTACAATTGCCCAATTTTTGTTGCGGAATATGACATATTCAGCTTCTGTAAAAACAGGATTCATATTCGATAGGTTTTTCAAAACAAGACAAGAGTAAGGAATAGAAAAGAGTGCTAATTATATTCATTGCAATCATCTCTTCTAGTTCTTATTTTCTCAAGTGACTTCCCTAGAAAAAAAACTAAAAACTCAATCAAATCCATAAAGAAAGATATATACAATATGTACAGTGTTGGTAAAAATCATAATTTTATGAAGTTGAAGTTGTTGGGTTACCTTCCCAGCCAGCTAAAATCTGAACAGTAGGGTCCTTACTTACTTCTTAGCAAAATGATTCTTTTGAAAGCGGCTGATGGTAGAGTTGTAGTCGATGTCCATTTACCAGAAAAGGAGAACCAGACCCGTCGATGGTAACTAAAGTGACAATGCCATTATCATGAACTTCATTGATTTCATACGGTCCCAGCCACCTTGTCTGTAATTTTCCAGGAAAATCCTAAAATATGGAATCATATAGAAGCGCCCAATCACCTTTCTAGAAGGATTTCTTCTTGATATGTTTATCGTGCCAGCTATCTCTCTGCTACTGAATAACAGTTGTGCATTGCAGGGCGAACACGCGTGAATCATCTAATTCATTGAGTTGTTGCAAGTGTTGTGTATGTGCCTCTGTAAGATCCAATCCAATTTTTTGGGCCATCCTTAGAGTCTTGATCTCAAATTCAATTGGAAAGATAGGTTATTTTCCATAGACTAGATGATAAGGGGAGTAGTCAATAGTGTTACGCCATGTTGTGCGGTAGTCCCATAAGGCATTTGGAAGCTTGGTTGCCCAATTCTGACGGTTTTTTGAGACTGTTTTTGTCAAAATTTCCTCCAAGACTTTATTGGTACTTTCTACTTGTTTGTTTTCCTCTGGGTGGTAGGGGGAATTAACTATGTGCTTAATATGATAATTGTGCAAGGTGACCGTGATTTTATGGGCTGTAAATTGCGACCCTCTGTTAGTGATTACTTCCCTGCGTAATCCATAGTGTACAAATAATTCGAAGAGAAACTTAATTATTGCTTCCTCCATTGCGTTTGACAAGTTTACTGCTTCTACCCATTTGGTCATATAGTCTATTGCAACTAATATATAGGCCTTCTAATTTGATTTTGGGTTGAAGGGGCCAACAAAGTCCAATGCCCATCTCTCGAAGGGTTCTGTGACTACTTGTGCTTGTAGGGGAATTTCATCATCTTGGTCTGGTCAACCCATCCTCTGACAACTATCGCAGGCCTGGACATATTTATTTGCGTCTTTGAATATTGGGGGCCAATAGTAGCTCATCTGTAAAATCTTATGCCCAGTTCTGTGTTCTGCAAAATGTCCGCCACAAGGCTCATTATGACCTGCCTTCAAGACATCGTAAATTTCATCATATCTTACACTTCTTCGGATCTGGAGGTCAGCCCCTGTGTGGAAAAGATATCCACCAATTCAGGTGAACCGTGCAGTGCGTTGGACGATCAATTTCCTTTCTCTTGATGATAGGTGTGCTAGTAGTTTCCCCGCTGCCAAATAACTTGCCACATCAGCGTACCATGGTGTCTTAATAGTGACAACGAACAAGTGTTCATCTAGAAATTGGTCTTCAATTGTCAAAGAATCATCTGTTTTGGGCACGCAAGACAAGAAATATGCAACAAGATTCTCTCTTTCGGGCTGATCCTTGATGGTGATGTTGAATTCCTGCAATAGTAGTAACTACCGAGTAACCCGTTCATTAGTAATTGGCTTGTTAGATAAATATTTAATAGCAGAATGATCAACATACAGAATAACTGGATAGCCTGTTATATAGTGGCGGAATTTATTAATAGCATGTATAACGGCTAAAAATTCTTTTTCTATTACTATATAATTTAATTCAGCGGGAGTAATGTTTTTGCTAATAAAACAAATAGCATAAGGTTTCTTGTCTTCTTCCTATCCAAGGACAACGCCTATGGCGATATCCGATGCATCTGTAGAGATGTGGAATGGAATTTTCTAGTTTGGTCCTCTCAGCACCGGTGTTGTTGAAACCGACCTTTTAAGTTCTGCAAATCCATTATCACACTTATTAGACCACTAAAATTCCACATTACACGTTAAAGCATGTAAAGGTGCATTTGTTCTTGAAAAAATTTCTATGAATCTGCGATAGTATCCTGTAGTTCCAAGGAAACTACGTACCTCAGTTTGTGTATGAGGTGTAGGCAGATTAAGGATTACCTCTATTTTTTGGGGGTCTACCTTGATTCCATCTGCAGAAACATAGTGTCCTAGTACCACACCTTCGGTCATCATCATATGAAAATTTTCATGGCTCAAACATAACCTGGTAACAATTCATCATTCCAATACCTTCTCGAGATTGCTTAGAGCTTGATCAAAATCAGTGCCATAAGGGGTGAAATCGCCCATGTAAACTTTAAGTCCTTCATTAATCAAATCAGAAAATATGCTTAAAATGGCTCCCTGGAATGTAGTTGGAGCATTACATAATCCAAAGGGAAATAATCTATATGCGAAGGTACCCCAGGGACATGTAAATGTATTTTTATCCTGGTCTTCCGGTGCAATTTGAATCTGATTATAACTGCTAAAGCCATCTAGGAAGGAAAAAAACTTCTTCCCTGCTAAAGTATCAAGGACCTGATCAATAAAAGGTAGGGGAAAGTGGCTCTTCTGGGCAGCTTTATTGAGTTCTTTGTAGTCTACACAAATCCACCACTTTCCATTCTTCTTGGGGACGATTACTAGTGAAGAGACCCACCGACTGTCTGAAATGGGATATATAAAATCTACATCCAACAGTTTCTATAACTCTTCTTTAACAACGTCCCTGATATGAGGGTTCAATATTCGTTGGGGTTGTCGAATGGGTCGGGCATCTTTCTCAATATAGATAAGATTTGTATAGAGTTGAGGATCAATTCCATTCATGTCGGGATACTCCCAAGAAAAAGCTTGTTGATATTTAGAAAGGATCTGGATCAATTTTTGTTGTTGTTTCTCATTCAAATTAGCGTTAATATTCAGAAACCTCACTGGTGCAATTTCAACTGATATGTTTTTATGGACAGCAGTAGTGGGAATCTGTTGCTCCATCAATTATTCCAAAGGATCTCCCTGTGCTTTATTATCTAAAACAACCCTTAGCATTTGACATGTTGGGTTGCTTATAACAGTTGGGTTGTTAATGAAGCTATTGATCACATCATCTTCTAGTTGGTTCCTGAGTCTGAGAGATTCTTCGAGTGTGAGAGGAGATCGTAGATTCTTTTTTGGATATCTAGGCAGTGGAAATTGTTGATGTATGATAGGCGGACTAGGTTTAGCTGGAGGATACATGATGAGGTTCTTTGTAGCATTTCATCTAGAAATTGTCATGTTTCATGTGCGACATCCTATGTATGCATCTGCTGTTGCGAGCCATGGTCTTCCCAATATCAATGGGTTTCCATCAAGTCTACTTCTTGGGTTTATAACTAGGAAATCAGCTGGGTATTCCCAAGAGTCGACTGAAATTGCTACATCTTGTAATGTTCTGACTGGTTTAACCACTTATCTATCAACTAATTGTAACATAATTGAAGTAGGTTCGAAGGAGGTGATACCCAGGACGTTACAGGTCTCAATGGTCATAATATTAATGGTTGCCTCCAAATCCACTAGTGTATTTGGAAAAGAACAACCTTGTATCTGAACTGTTACTATGGGATTCCCTGGGTCTACATACTTGGTCGGATCCTACTTGCCTAGAATAAGATCAGATAAATCTCCTACCACGTGAACATTCGATGGATTCTTATCTTTCCTAACAGGCTTCTTCCCTCATATTTCTTTAATCATTTTTGCATAAATTGGGATGTCTTGCAGAGCCTATAGGAGTGGGATTTTAACATATAGATTCTTTAGTTCCCCGATGATATCGAAATTAGGATATACAGTTGGTTTATCTATCATTAGCCTCTTGGGAAACGGGGGAGGAGGAAATACATCTTCATCAGGATTCTGTTGTTCGACTGTGTTTCCCCCTTGTTCTGATTCTTCTGTTATGACCACAGTAGAGGGTTTTATTGCTAGTTGTAGATTATTTTCATTCTCCTGTTCTTGGTGAATGTTACTTTCTTTAGGAGAAATTATGCACTCTGACCTCAACCAAACTTCGTTGCACCCTACTAAGTTGATTTCCCCCTCCAAATTCTCAACAATTTGCACGAGTTGGGCTGGTCTATTGTTAGGATTTGGGTTGGGTTCAGCTGGTAATTGAGGGCGCATTTGAGGTTGGGGGTTCTGGGGTAATTGAAGCGGGGCTTGGAAAGTGGGTTGAGCTTGAGGAGCCATCCCCATGGTTTGATTGGTCATTCCCATGGGGCACTACCAATTGTGATTCCAATTGGGGACTTGGGCAGTTGTGTTAGTCCACTGTGAAGGATAGGGGTTATTATTTGAATTCTTCCAAGATGAGGTAAGGTATTGCAAGTTAGGCTAGGTGGGATTTGCAACTGATTGATTTGGCCAGGTGGGATTTACAACTAATTGATTTGGCCAGGGTGTAGTAGGATATTGTTGGGACTGCCAGATGGGGTTAGAAAATGGTTGGCCCTGCCATGTGTTTCTAGAATTTTGTTGTTGATTATACTTCCCATAAAAGAAAGAAGAGGGATCTTGTAGCATACCTGGGGGACAGGCCTGCCATTGGTGACGCTGAGCCATCAGATATACCAGTTTTGTTTCCTCTTCTGCTTCTTTAAAGATAGCTTTTAGTCCTGGAAGCGATGGGCATTGATCTGATGCATGGTCTTTGGCATAGATGGCGTAAACCTAAGCCACATCCAAAGGACATTCCCTCGAACCATGTTTCTTTCTACATCGGTGGAAAAATATGGCCAAGGACTGTTCTGCTTCTGCTTGTTTCTGTTTAGCTTGCAGAACATCCAATTGTGTAGTCAGAGTACTCAAAATGTCAGTTTTAAAATTTTCTAAAAGATTACCAAATTCTGCTCGGGTGACACCCCCCCTAGTAATGTCGCTATTTCTGGTGAGGGGAGCCTACATTCCCAATCTGGTTCGTGTACTTACACGTGAACACCTGATGCACAATTGGATAATGTTATCATAATTTTCTTGATAAATATCATCTTTTCCCATTAAATTCAATGTGTCTACCCATTCATCCTTCATACCTTTTATTAGAGTGGCTTTAAGTACCTCACCTGGTAGTGTACCGTAAGGTGATCTTTGCAAGTTATACTGAAACCTTTCCACATATTCTTCTAGTGTCTCATTTTCTTTTGCAGTTATTTGAAAGATTTTGACTTTTAGATCCCTGGTTCTACAATAGTCTTGATATTTCTTAAGGAAGGCTTGTTTCATTTCATCCCATGAATTTATAGTTCCCCCTCCTAGTCCTATAAACCATCATAGAGCTGCTCCTTTCAAAGTGGAGGGAAATAGAGCTGCCCAAAACTAGGTGACCCGTGGCAACCTGGAAGGTGTGTGTGTCTCCCGGCTTTCCCTCTAGACCACGTTGAGTTTGTCGCCATGTGTACCTAGCGTCTATGGCTAGAAATTACTCTGGCTTGCAAAGATCCAGGGGAAACTCGCGCGTTCCTAAATCGATGAATACCCGGACTATCAGATAATCGTTGATCTGTGGACACATTAACTCTGCAATTCCAACATTCGAGAGTTTCAGCGCTAGACCTTTCCATGCAATATACCAAATATAAAAAGTATGCAGAACAGAAATAAAATGCTAGAAATGGTAGAATAACAGCAATATAACCAAAACAATCACCACAATAGCACTGAAATGATATAAGAATAACAACAGAAATAACACTTTGAATATGAAAGCAATGTTCACAGGCCTCTTCAAGGGGGAAACCTCCAGTTGAGCAGAGCTCTGTTACAATAATATCCAAGCTAGGGTTCTAATACCCTCGACTCTTATTTATACTAAATATGTCTATCAAAAGAAGCATCTAGAGGAAGATCCTTCTAGAAGCGAAAGCTTCTATTAGGTCTTCTTACATCCGCCTTATTCAATTTTATTGAAAGGCCTTATTAATATTGATCGTTATTACATCCAAATATATTGTTCTACCTATGTGTAGGTTAGGACCCTAACATGTCTGCCCCCTTAAAAACAACCTTGTTCTCAAGGCTTGAGATGTGGAAATTGTTGCAGAATGGTAACTGGTTCCCAAGTGGCATCTGCTGGAGTTGTATCTTTCCACTGGACTAGCACTTCCCTAATGGTTCTTTGATGCAGGCGATGCTCATGCTGGTCCAAAACTGCTTGTGGTTGTAGCCAAATGGATCCTTCTTAAGCTAACTCAGGAAGGTTGGTTTGAATTTTGCACTTAGCTCCAATCACCTTCTTTAAGCATGAAACATGAAAAACATGATGTAGCTTCGAATGACTGGGCAAAGCTAACTGATAGAATACTTGTCCCACACGCTTGAGAAATGTATAAGGACCATAAAATTTGGGTGCTAGCTTCTGACAATGCTCGGCCTGGAGGGAAGTTTGCTTGTAAGGTTGCATTCAAAGAAACACCTGATCCCCTTCTGCAAATTGATGTTCAGAGTGACCTTGATCTGCTTGTTGCTTCATGTGATTCTGTGCCATGACCAAATTCTCTTTGAGGGTATGGAGAATAGCCTCTCGAACTGTAAGTGTGTGGTCAACCACCTGGACCTTCGAGGCACCCGGTAAGTATGAGAGAACTGAAGGTGGCTTCTGTCCATATACCGCTTCAAAAGGAGTCATGCGTGTAGTTGTATGGTATGAAGTGTTGTACCACCATTCAGCTAGAGGTAACCATTAAGCCCACTAATTTTTCTTTTCCAAGGCAAAACACCTCAGATATGTTTCCAGACACTTGTTGACAACTTTCGTTTGACCATTAGCCTGGGGATGATAAGCTATGCTGAGATGCAATTGGGTGCCTTGTAGCTTGAACAGTTCTTGCCAAAAATTGCTTATAAAGTTGGGTCGCGATCAGAAACAATAGAGTGTGGCATGCCATGAAGCTTGAATACCCGATCCATGAAAATTTGAGCCACTGTGGATGCTGTAAACGGGTGTTGAAGAGTGCAAAAATGAGCATACTTGGAAAGGCGATCAACAACCACCACGATGACTGATTTATTTCCTGATTTGGGTAAGCTGGTAATAAAATCCATAGAGATATCCTTCCAAATAGCAGGTGGAATCGGAAGCAGTTGTAGTGTGCCCGGAGATTTGACTGTTTCTCCCTTGTTGCGTTGACACACATCACATTCAGCTACAAAATTACGGATGTCTTGTTTCATACCATCCCAAAAAATAGAACGTTTGACCCTTTCATAGGTTTTGGTGAACCCGGAGTGCCCCACTGTGGGAGTAGCATGAAGCTCAGAAAGTACAGTGGATTTAAGCTTTGAATGTTTACTTAAATACAAACGGCCTTTGTATCGAAGCTCATCATGGAGCCAAGAGTACCCTGGGGAAGTTGGACCATTGGACTGCAATTGTTGGATCAGATGCTAACTTTTGGGATCTTGTATCCATTCCTAGCGAACGGCTTGGAGCCAATCCGATAAAATGAAGGAAAGAGAAAAAATGGATCCTTCATCTTCATATTTTCAGGAAAGTGCATCCGCAACCACATTGTCTTTGCCTTTCTTGTAAATGATCTCATAATCATATCCAAAGATCTCAGTCACCCATTTTTGTTGCTTCGGGGAGGAAATGCGTTGTTCCAGAAAATACTTGAGGCTTTGATTGTCTGTCTTGATTTAGAAACGTTGCCCCAATAGATAAGGGCACCACAAATCAACCGCATGCATAATAGCCAACATTTCATTTTCATAGATTGATTTGCTCAGATTTCTTTCAGATAGTTTCTTGCTAGTAAAGTCCAAAGGTTGACCCTCTTGCATAAGGACAACACCAATTCCTTTCCCTGAGGCATCACATTCCAACACAAAGGTCTTTGTGAAATCAGGAAGGGCCAAGACTAGAGTGGTGCACATGGCCATATTCAAGGTTTGAAAAGCTTGAGCAGCAGCTGGAGTCCAAGTGAAAGAGTTCTTTTTTAGGAGAACAGTGAGAGGTGCGACAATCTTTCCATAATTATTAACAAACTTGCGATAATACCCTGTTAAGCCTAGAAATCCACGCAAGCTTTTGAGAGTCTTTGGGTGAGGCCAGTCTTGCATAGCTTCAATCTTTTTCGGGTCCACCCTGACGCCATCCTTGCCAACCAGATGACCCAAGTATTCGACTTCTGAGGCGCCAAAAGCACATTTAGATTGTTTCAGGAAAAGTTGGTGCTGAGAGAGGAGTTGGAGAACTTGATCCACATGAGCAAGATGGCCTTTCCAGGTTTTTCTATAGATGAGGATATCATCAAAGAAAACTAAGACAAAATGACGAAGAAAAGGATGAAAGACATAATTCATGAGGCTTTGGAAGGTGGAGGGGGCATTACACAAGCCAAAGAGCATGACCAAAAACACATAGTGGCCCTCATGAGTTCTAAAGGCAGTCTTGGGAATGTCTACCTCTTTCATACGTATATGGTGGGAGCTCGAATGAAGATCAAGTTTAGTAAAGAATTGGGCGCCACTCAATTCATCCAGGAGGTCATCAATGACAGGAATGGGAAATTTGTCTTTAATGGTAAGTTTGTTGAGGGCACGCAAATCAGAACACATTCGCCAAGAACCTTCTTTCTTCAGGACCATGACCACAGAAGAAGAGTAGGGGCTCGTACTAGGGTGGATAACGCCCGCATTAAGGAGTTCTTGGACCATTTTCTCAATTTCATTTTTTTGGGAAAAGGGGCGACGATACAGACGAATATTGGGAGGAAGGCTTCCAGGTGCAAGGGAAATGGAATGATCATGAACACCACGGGAAGAAGGGAGTCCTTGGGGAGTGGAAAAGACCACTTGATGTTTAGAAAGGATGGCTTGGAGGTCTTGCGGCACAGAGGGTGTCTCTGTTGCTTGTATGGCATGGAGTTGGGCAATAACACCAGAATGACCTTTTTTTAGCAGCGTTTCCATGTGATGGGAACTAATGATCTCAGGTGAACTAGCGGTGATGCCTTGGACTTTATATTGGTGGCCTTCCTGGTCGAATTGCATGGTTAATTCCTTAAAATCCATGAGAATGGGACCCAAAGTCCTTAGCCAGTCTGCACCCAACATAATGTCACAACCACCCATGTCGATAGCAAACATATGAGATTTCAGGTGGTAGTCACCAATTTGGAGATGCACATTTTCACAACACCCCCCACATTTCATGGAACCACAATTGGCAATCATGATTTGGAAATTGTTGACGGCATGGATGTAGCAATGAGTTTCTTGGGCAATGCGGCGATGAAAAATATTATGGATGCTTCCACTATCAACCAGAATGATGACCTTCCGATGCTTGATGTAACCAATTAGCTTGAGGGTTTGGGGAGCGGAAAATCCAATGAGAGCATTGAGGGAAATGATGGGTTCTACTTCAGGAGGGTCTGAGGGAGGGGTTATGTCAGTGGTTTCTGGTGATTCAGATACAAGGGAAGTTTCAACATCCTCTTCCGAAATATCCTCGAAGATGTCCATAAAAAGATTTTGTTCTTTACACTTGTGGCCCGGGAAATATTTTTCATCACAATTATAACAAAGGCCTTTGAGTTGGCATTCAACCGTTTCAGCCCTTGTCAATTTTTGGATCTTTAGTGAAGCGGAGGGAGTAGTGGGATTTACTAGTTTAGGGCGAGGGATAAAGGAGGGTTTTCGGTTTTGAGAAGATACCACCTGTTGTGCTTCTTTATCTCTTTTAGTAGCTTCAACCCAACTCTCAGGCCTAGCCATGAGGACATGGGCCCGAATCTCCTCCTTGAGGCCACTGATAAAACACTCTCGGAAAAAGGCATTAGACATGCCCTCTGTCTGAAAAGCCAGGCGCTCAAAGACAACTATAAAGTCTTCCACTGTTCCTTATTGTTTCAACTTTGTCAAACGACCCAAATGGTTGGTGTCAGTGTCAAAGCGTTCATAAAGCTTTGCCACAAAGTGTGTCCAAGCAATATACCCTTGACGGGAAGTTTTTCTCCATTGCCACCATTGCCAACGTTCTTGATCTAGATGGAGAACACCATACTGGAGTTTGGCCAAGTCATTTGTAATGTCGTATAAAGAGAAATAATGTTCCATTTGGGTTACCCAACTAGTGGGGTCCGATCCATCAAATTTGGTCACATCCACCCGCGGAAGGCGTAGGTCACGTTGAAAGTGATGGGGCTGAAAGTTATGGGAATGAGAGGAATGTTCGCCTTCAGTCTTTGGAGGTGCGTCAGAGGAAGGGTTATCTGTAGGGATATGAAGCTTGGTGTAGAGTGACGAAAAGACAGATTCAAGTTGGGTGGTCAGTTCTTGTTTGATTTCCTCCATTGAGAACTGCATGGTTGTATTGATGGTGGCAACATTGGCACTGAGGTGTTTCACTTCTTGTTGGGTCTCGGTGAGACTAGATTGCAAGGTATTGAAGCGAACTTCCAATTCTTGGCTACGGGTATGGGCCATGAGGACGAGGGAACCGAAAAGGGGTGGGTGGGGTCAAAATTTTTTGTCGAAAAATGATATGTATGAATGTGATAAGGGCGAAGAGATGAATCCAATGGAATAGGTCCCAAATAATGGTGAAAAAATTTCCAGATTTTTTTTTTTTATGCCTGTGGAGTTATACTCCGGTCTGAAGAATACTGCAATGATGAAATGCCCAAATTATTAACCAGGAAGAAATGTGTAGTTACTTGGCAACCCAAACACAGTTGCGTGGCAATAGATCTTGTTTGTTTTAATTTGTTTATGTTTGTGTCCCCGAGGGTTAGGTATTCAAGGGTTCTACAGACAAGGGTTTGCCCTGTGCTATAGCTCTCTGATATACATGCGGGGTCCAACAGTAGTACTCGGTCCAATATCTCAGGGCACTAACTAGAGGGTAGATCGTACCCTTAGCCGTACTACCCTACTACCTAAGTACTAGAGAGTATCTTCCCGATTGTTGTTCTCGGTGGCACTATAGTAGTCAGGTAGCCGATCAGTTTATCTAAAGAGGGCTTTAGGAAATCTAGGTCGATCCATACACAGGTGTTGTCTAATGCGCTACCACTCGAAGGGGTACCAACAGGGGTTACCAGGGTGGCCAACAGATGTGTGCTTAAGAACCACTGGTATTTCCTGCATGTATGAATCCCTCAACCACGGGTTTATGTGTGTAACGACATATATCTGTGGCTTAAAGACGGCGGAATACGTCTCTACCCTGAAAAAAAAATTCCCACAATTTATGCCAAGGAAAGTGCTCTGATACCACTTGTAATATACCATATACAAAAGTATGAAGAACAGAAATAAAATGCTAGAAATGGTAGAGTAACAGCGATGTAACCAGAACAATCACCACAATAGCACTAAAATGATATAAGAATAACAACATAAATAGCACTTTGAATCTGAAAGCAGTGTTCACAGGCCTCTTCGAGGGGGAAACCTCCAATTGAGTAGAGCTTTGTTACAATAATATCCAAGCTTGGGTTCTCATACCCTCGACTCCTATTTATACTAAATATGTCTATCAAAAGAAGCATCTAGAGGAAGATCCTTCTAGAAGTGGAAGCTTCTATTAGGTCTTCTTACATCTGCCTTATTTTATTTTATTGAAAGGCCTTATTAATATTGACCTTTATTACATCCGAATATATTGTTCTACCTATGTGCGGGTTAGGACCCTAACATTCCAAATCTCTCGAAGTAAGACTTTGTCGAAGCACTTAATGCTTCCCTCCCTACGTCAGATATAATGACTAATAGAGATCTATACGGGATCCCTAGATTGATGCTCCTCGTCGATTCATGACTTCGACCTTCGGTTGTTTTCAAGTATCGTGGGGTCACCAATCCTGATGTCCCAAAGCCAAAATAGATATCTCCTTTCAGACTAGCGCAGGATTCCTAGGCCCTGGTCACATGGGTCTCTTGGAAAATATTAGGGGCTAAGTGCAACATCCTTTCTGTAGCAAAGGGGTTAAGGGCATGGGTATGAGCCCTCCGTTAGATGGGTGAATGATCTAAAGGAAAAACACCCTTCTCCCACATAATCAAACTCTGACATTCCATCTAATGTAAACTTCAAGGGATTGGCAGGACTTAGTCCTTTCAGTTGGTCCTACCCCAACTCTCCTGCGGATTCCATCCCCTGAATCTCTAGCAACTATATTGCAAAAATTCAAAGATCATGAAAACATAGCAGTTTGCAGAAGTAAATCGCTTATCTAGTATTTGTTCAAAATATTGAAGGACTTAATCACAAACACAAACATTTCATCATCACATCCAACATATTACACAGAGTATGAAAATACTAATCAGAACTAAGAAAAGTGAAGCAACTACTGAAAGGGGTGCTCGTTTCCTCCCAACCATAGGCACAGTCACTCCTGACGAATTTTCCACTAGCTACCCCCGAGCTAGACCATGATGCTCTGAGAGAGATTCTTTCTCTGTGCTCCACAACAGTTAGGGACGAAGGTTACTCTCCTCCTCCTACAGGAACTAGGTGTCTGGTTTTCTCTACCTCAAGCAAGGAGGTTTACATGAGTACTTCCTAAGTCACTCGTCAGCCTTGTTTATCAACTTGTAGCCAAACCATGTCTGTGGCTTCTTCCAGCCAAAACGAGCTTACTGCTCATCTTTTCCTCTCCACTTCTGAATCGAAGTATCCTCACTTCTCTTCTCGGGAGAGTGTTTTCTCTACTATGTTATCTTGCAGATCTGTCTCTGTCTCCAAATTACCTCCTTTCTTTCCTTGCTCAGCAAGGTCGCATGGGTCCGAATCCCATTCGTGGTCAGGCCTGGAAGCCTTATAGATGGGTACCTTGCCCCATCTCCTCATTAACTCTTGAGGATGGCCTTCCAACTACTAGCCTGACTGGTAATTCATTTCTGGGTCAGAGGATTGTTAAGCAATTACACCCAGTAGGTACTGGTTTGGTGAGGGTCATCTCAACCATTCTTGGTTTCCCCTCACCATCTCTCTCATAGCATCCATGGTCTATATTGGAAAACTTTCCCCCTTTCAAAAGTTGTGCAACACATATTTAAATTCTATTAATAACAAAAAATCATACATTGACCCTTTTATACAAGGGTTCATCAAATCAAACATCCATACATATTTAGTCCGCCATAGTCTCTTGGCCAATTATAGTTATATTTACAAACTAGGGTAAACAGGGGTATTAAATTTGATACTTAAAATTGTTTCAAGATAGATGGCATTCTTATTGATTGTAGCATTATACTTTCATGTTTTGAAAGTAATACATAGATTTATTATTTTTTTTTATGTTACATGCTTATTTTAAATAAAATAAAAACATTAGAATAAAGTTGAAAATATCAAGTTTCATGAATTCAAGCATTTTTATTAGGGGAAGAGTTGTGGCAAGAGATATCTTATTCTATCATAGTCATCTAAAACTTGTATATGAGCTCATTCCCATATCTATGTGAAACTACATCTTAATATATAATCTAAAATGTCATCTATTAACTCATATATTTTTCTTTTTTCTTTTTTCTCATGGTAAAAAACAATTAATTTTATTCATAGGAGATAAAATTACAACAATATATGTTAGAGCATTCCTTTGGCCTGGTTGCTACAAAAAAATAGTAGGCTGTTTTACACCTGTCCAAAATTGGTCATGCTGACTAAGAGAGGTCCCAATTTTTTGTCATATTTCTTCATTATTCCATACACAAACTCCACATAAAGTTGGATATATAGTCTGCCTCTTGGAGAGAGAAATAGGTATGCCATAGAAGAACCAAGTTGAAGGGAGTTCGCAAACAAAATATCCAAAAAAATGAAAAAGATGTCCTAGAGATGGATTATTCAGAGAGAGGACCAAGAGTTATGAAAATATTCTAAGGTGCCAAACGAACTTTTTTCCCATATCTTCCAGCAGCCTTGGTCCAAGTCCGGGCTAGCCTTTGAGAGGTTGTCCGCTTCTTGATTCGTGTTCCTGTAGACATGGGAGAAAGTAGTATGAGCAAAGAAAGAAATGAGCCTTTTGATGTCATCCACGAGTGGATGAAGTGTATATGTGTGCAATGTTTTTCTGCCATTTATACACGATATCACAAGTTGAGAGTCACCAAAAATGTTGATATGAGAAATTCCTTTTTCCTTTGTCAATGCAAGGAGAAGTTTTACCTCCATGAATTCACCGAAGTTGTTGGTTTCTACCCCTAGGTGGGCAACAAATGAGATTTTAATGGTGGCATCCAGAAAAATGATACCTCTAGAAACCCCTGAAGGGGGAGAGCCTTGGGATGTGCCATTAAAAAAATCCTAGGGTGTGGTGTGGTTAATATAGGGGGTGGGGGGAAGGAAGCTCTTCTGGGGGGAGTTGTGGGAAGGAGCTAAGGATAGAAAGGGAGGTGGAGGATATTTTGGAAGGGGAGGGATCAATTTCATAAAAAATGGCGTGATTTCGAGCAAGCGAGATTCTCCAAGACATGATGAGAGGGAGGTCTTTGTGGGGGGAGGTGGAGGAGGAGGAAAGCCAGGAGTGTAGGGCATCATCAATTGAGGATCCTTCCCAAGGATCAAAGGAACCAAGGGTATCATTTAAGGCAGACCAAACAAATTTTGTGAAGGTGCATTGTAGGAACATGTGGGAAATGTTTTCATTGTCTTGTTTGGAAAGGGCACATCTGCATGGGCCAACAAAACTACGCTTCTGAAGATTTTCCTAGGTGGGGGATTTGTTTGTTAGAAGGATCCACATAAACAATTTTTCTTTTGCATGGAATTTTAGTTTCAAAAGGGCGGTCCCCCACTAAGGATTTGGCTCTTCAATATGTTCAAGTATGAGTGCCATGTATCTGTGCTTTGGTGAATAATTTCCTGATGGGTTGAATGACCAGATTAGAGTGTCCTTTTGATCAGAGAGTTCGACCATGGAATTGGATAGGTTTGTGGTGTATTCCTGCCATACAGAGGCATGTGCTTCATTCAAGCCTATTCCGTTCCAGGTTAACCATTGAGTAGTTCCCTGAATCAAATCCCTTCTAACAATTTGTTGGAGATGTACAAATTTGCATTATTCAGATCCTGAATGACTGGTTCTGAGAGTATATGTTTGCCTTGAAATTATATCCAAGGGTCCTTGCCAATGTGTACATATGCACCATTCCCAACTTTACAGATGAGCCAATTCCTGATCAGGGGGAAGAAATTTCAAGTGGCTTTCCAAATAGAAGATCCATTTATTGATGTTTTTTGTGGCATCCTGATCTAGTCGAGAGTAGAGAGTGAAGGGAAATATTTCTCTTTAACTATACGGGCCCAGAGGCTGTAGTTGTTGAAAATTCCCCATATATTTTTTGCAGCCAGAGCTTGGGCAAAAAGATGAATATCTTTTAGACCCCAACTTCCGAAGGACTTAGGGGATCCCTTTTTTAAGGCCAAAACCAAAAATATTTTATCTTCCGATCTGGACCATGGAAAATGAAAAGAGAGCTGGTTGATTTTCAAGAATTCCCTTTGGTACCCAAGCCAAGGATGTCCACTAAACTGGGATGGCCTCAAGAACATATTTGACTAGTACCAATCTTCCTGCTCAGGCTAACCATCTATTTTTCCAGGATAACAATCTTTTTTCATTTTTTGCACATAGTCATTGCCAGTCCTGTTTGCTATAACCATTTTCCTTTAGAATGAAACCGAGGTACTTCATACCCTCTAGGTTTTTTAAGACAGGGGTACCCAGGGGTCTGGAGATATGTTGACATTCAAGGTCAGATGGTCTCCAAGAAAAGAGAGAGGATTTGTCTTTGTTTATTTTCATTCACGTGGCTAAGCAAAAGGTATTTAGGATCTCTTTTAGAGTGGAGATGTAAGAGATGTTTCCTTCACAAAATATTAAAATATCATCAACAAAGAGAAGGTGGGTTAAGGAGAAGTTGATACTAATTTTTAAACCTTTGATCTTAGCTGCAAGACTTTCATTGTGTATGATCCTGCTGAGACATTCAACCACCAACAAAAAAAGGAGCGGTGAAAGAGGACATCCTTGATGCAAACCTCGTTTTACTCTAAAGAAGGGTGTGGCCGAGCCATTGATGAGGAGATCGAAGTAGGTAGAAGAGATACAATTCATCACCCAAGATACAAAGGAGTGGGTAAAGCCCAAGTGAATCGGTAGAATTTTGATGTATAATCAACTGTCTCTGTCGAAGGCTTTGGAGAGGTTGACCTTATAAGTTATGGCTCTTTGCTTTTGTGTGTGAATGGAGTGAAGTTCTTCTTGGGATATGCCAACAGCCTCATGTATTTGTCTGCCTCATAGGAAGCCAAATTGTTCTTCAAAGAGATTCTCGCTTAGGATTTCATTTATTATGTGGGCGACGATCTTGACTATAATTTTGTAGACATTGTTGCAGAGAGAGATGGGTCGGAATTGGTCGAAACTTGTGGGGTTGTCCACCTTTGGAATGAGAGTTATGAATGTGGCATTGAATGGGGCATGTATATGTCCTATTCTTCTTGAGAATTCGACCATCTTTAGAAGGTTCTCACTAATGAAATCGAAACATCCTCGATAGAAATCAATTGGAAAGCTATCTGGGACTGAGATTTTATCCTTCTAGAAGTTGTGAATGATGTTTTCCAACTCTTCCTTTGTGATTTCTTCCATTATTTTTTGATTTGTCTCAAGGGAGATGAACCTGAGGAATAGGCCTGCCACTTTGATGATGGAGTCTATGTTTATTCTGGAGATTGCTTTGAATATATATTCGAAGTGTGAAGTGCCTTATTGTGTAATGTCCTCAAAGGTTGTTGCCATGTTCCTTCACTTCTATAATCTGACTAGATGATGTGTGGAGCCTTCTATTGTTTGAAAAATGATGAAAGTATTTTGTATTTTCATCTCCAGCCTTCATCCAAAGGGCTCTACTTCTCATTCTCCACTCATGTTTTCTGTTTTCGAGTATTTTCCTTCTTAGGAGATCTAGATATTTGTATTCTTCCTTTTGTTCTTCCAAGAGAGGACCTGCGGTTTCTTTTATATGCTACTCCATCATTTTTCCTTCAATTTTTGTCAAGGCTTTGTTTTCATTCAGCTTCCTTTTCTTATTCCAAGAGATGGAGGTCTCCTTTTCCCTTTTTAGATTTTCCATTAATTGAATGGATGTTGATTCAAGGAGGTGTGGGTTGTATGGCACCTAACACTCTTTTATTGTAGAAATATATGAAGGAGAATCCAACCAAAGAGGATTGAATTTGAAGGGTCTAGGGTCTTCTTCGCTACACCTTCTAATTCTGGCAGGATGGGATTGTGATCTGAGATGCCTCCCGAGGCCACCCATTGTATGGAGAGGAGAGAGCCCTGAAGGAGGGATTTTGATAGAAGGAATTTGTCAAGTCTCTTGGCTACCCTATCATTCCTAGCTCTCATGTTCCTCCAAGTGGGGTTGTATTTTATAGGTTGAATGTCAATTAAGTTGACTTTGTCCAACTTTTGAATGAGGAAATCCAAGAGGGGGTCCTTCTGAGCAGAGGGCCCCCAAATTTCACATTCTCCTAAGGTGAAGTTTAAATCCCCTCCTATGAATACAAGATGGTGCATCAGATTTGAGCTGAAGAATGATTGCCAGAACTCCTTCCTGACAACTATTAACTCATATCTATGGCAAACTACATCTTAATAGATAATCTAAAATGTCATTGTATTTACTATTAAATCATATCTATGAAAAACTACATCTTAACATATAATCTAAAATTTCATTGTATTTACTATTAATTCATGATTAATTGATGATATACCACCCTTAATACCCTTACATATTTTAAAATTAAAAAATACAAAATGTATCATAAATCAAACTTGAAAACAAATTATAATAAACTTTCAACATTAAACTATGACCGTATCAAAATAAAACCGACCTAAAATATATGTAGATGTAAACATTGACTTTTCCTTATTAAATATAAGTACTAACTCTAATTCAGCTAAACCAATAACCCAAGAAACCGACTTAAAGTTAGATGACAAAGAGTGTTTCCCATATCATATTCATGTATCAATTTTAGTGCAGGGATGTTCAACAAACATGATGGGTAATCTAATAAAAATATGTTATATGTATCTTATCATGTACCTCATCCAAATACAATAAAATTTAAAATATTGTAGTGCAATTACATGATATTGACATATTATCTTTAAATTTGGATAGATTAGGAAGCATATATAAGATTTAGAATCAAAATTTATGACTATTTAAATTGTGATATGTATGTATGTTAAATTTTTTTGGATGCTTTTTAATGAAGTGAGTTAAAAAATAGAAGGTTTTTTTTTTTATGAAATAGTATTTTTAATTTATTTTTTTTTCAAAATAAAATAATTTTAAATTTAAATTTATATAAGCAAAATTTCCATAAATCAAATAAAACTATAATTTTTAACAAAAATATTATTAAATTAATATATATTTTTTAAACTTATTTTCTTTAATAATTAAATTGGTCTATAGATACTTCTAACCATGCATGCTCCCTCTTTCTAAATACTCTTTAGAAAAATATTAAAAAATTCAAAGTGGAACACTAGCGCTAAGCCCCAAACACATTTTTTTAATTACAACAACCACCGCCCATCATCAAATTCATGGTAAACTTTTTATATTTTTTAAAATAGGGAGGTATTGAATACCGTGGGCAACTTTGGGCTCGTCAGAGAATCCACCTAATCAAATCCAAACCCATCATTAATTAATTTATGAGCAATCCACGTAGAGCCTTTTCACGAGAACATGGAAGTGGTTTAGGTTTGTAATTTAAATATGTGATTTATTATTTCTTTTCAACTTTTCTCTTTTATCAATAGATGTATTGATATATCGAGATTTTATATAGTTGTAGAAGTGTGTTTTTTTTAATTTGAGTAGGAAAATTGTCCCGGTAATGACAAGTACCTTTCTTCAAGTGTTGGGAGGAGGTCTTGAGGTCAAATCCGGCTGGGTCTCCGGGACGAATTGTAATGGCTGCTTGTGATGTAAATGATTTATATCTCTAATATAAACCGAGTTAATTTCTCGTTGAAAAAACAGGGATAGTTTTACGAAGTTTGCATAATTATTTTAGACAATTATGAACATATTTAGAAACAATGGTTGAACTTATAACATTGAAAGGTGATTAGCCATGTTAACTTAAGTGGGCCTAATGGTTAAAAACATGTGTTTCCTACCAAGAGGTCACAAGTTCAAATCCATAGGGGGGTAGGGTATGTATACCTTTGAACTCACAGTCAAAACCATTTTTATGGGTTTTCTAATACTTTAAGGAAGATATGAGTGCATTTGAAAGTGGGGATTGAACTTATGGCATTAGGAGGTCATGACCCATATTTACATATTACAAGCCTTTCACATTTTCCTTAAGGTGGAAGCATGTTCATTTCCACGACATTTTCGACACTTTGAGCGAGTCATGGGTGCACCTGAAGATGACAGTTGAACTTATTGCATTTGGAAGTCATGAGTAATGTGTACATATTAAAAAATCAAACTCACCTTGTTTATACATATTACATACCCAAGCCTACCTTGCATGTACATATTACAGCTTAAGTCCACCATTGTGTTCTCCTTGAGGTTTACCAAAACAAATTGTTAGGTGATGGTCTAGTGGTAGTTCCAATGGAGAATAACTTGTGGTAGGATAGTGAGAGTCTATCACAACTAGCTTGGGCTCAAATATCAACACATTCTAGTCTAGGCTCTACTTAAGAATCCTAAAATGACATGTTCCAAGAGTTCGATCTTGCTCTAGCCAAAAAACTAAACATATCACTATGAGGTGATGACAAGCCTACCCCCACACTCTTATTAAGGTGGATCCCATAGACCACATGTCATTTCCATAGTGCTTTTCAACACCTTAAAATAATCACGGGGACACCTAAAAAGCAGGGGATCTACACGAACATATTAAGACCCTATATATACTCAACATGTACATATTATGGACCAAAGCCCACTGCTATGTTTTTCTTAATATTTGTCGAAAAATGACACCTTAAAGTAGGCATAAAACACAAGTAGAAAATCCACACACACACATTACACAAATCTACCATATATGTATAGATTATAAACCCAAACTCATCAAGGTAAAATGTCTATTAATTTTATAGTCTAACTCCTAAAAACCTTAGGATAAAATGTCTCTTAATTTATACTCTAATTGCTAGTAGTGAGAATTTATCTAATGATAAACCAAGAAGAACAGAGAGAAGATAAATATAATTTTGAAGCAAGGGGAGATTTATGCATTCGTGTACAACCACACTTGATAGGGTTATATGCCACTCTTGCACTAGAAGTTACGGATTCGTTTTGCCGACTTCCCTTACCTACAATGTTCTATTGACCAAAGACTGTTTACCTTGGAGACCTAAAACAAATTCAATTTTTTCAGTGAGTTTATTTTCTTCCGATAAGATAAAGTTCCACCTTGATCTACTCATTTTTTTTGAAATTCTAACGATTTGGGTCATTTTAAAATTGGTCAAAACCCCTAAAGGCAAAGTTCTATGGTCAAAGCTCCCATCAACAAGGTGGAACTATACCTTCCAACAAAATTCCTATCGGATATGGAGAACAATTTTAGAGAGAAAAGAGTTGAATTGGTCCACTTATTAACTTACTCTAAATTATAACATCAATATAACTCTATCAATCACATGAATATGTCATATAAGCATTAAGACTTATCGTACATGATACAATGCTCCATCCAAACACTCAACTTACAACCCAACATCATTTATACCACAAATTGATTCATAGACAAGATAAACTATATCTATCTATCCTTAACTAAAAGAATATTCCAACTTACAACCCAATACTATTTATACCACAAATTGGTTCATAGACGAGATAAACTATATCTACTTACCTTTAACTAGAAGAATATTCCACAACAATTCTCAATACAAACTATATTTAAAAATCCAACTACACATTTTGAAAAATTGGATTAGCAAAACTAACCTCCTTCAACCGTTAAGAGATGTTAGATACATATCCAAATGTTCATACAAAATACAAAATCTTACAAACATTAAAATCTTCTTCAACCCTTTAAAATTTTAGGAGATCTCATATTCAAATCCAAATGTTCATACACTTGTAAGCCCTAAAAAGGGCTTAAACAACATTGGCTAATATACCCATGCAAACACTTTTTTTTTTTTCCAACGAGAAATTAACTCGATTTATATTAGAGATATAAATCATTTACATCAACAACAGCCATTACAATTCGTCCTGGAGACCCAGCCGAATTTGACCTCAAGACCTCCTCCCAACACTTGAAGAAAGGTACTTGTCATTACCAACCGCGCTGTCTCACGGGACTATGCAAACACTTACATATGCTTTAAATCCATGATGTTCCATCCCTTCAACCAAAATAGTTGTCAAAGTCAAATTTTTCTTAAGAACAAAATAATTGTAAAAGTCAAAATTTTGAATAATCTTACTCTTCACCACCATGCCAATAAAATTACCATAGTTTCTCCCCAACTTCCTACCTAAGTCCAATGACCCAATTGCACCCGATAACAGAATTGTTTCTGTCAACTGAACAGATATGATGATTTACTTACTAGATGGCGCTGAACGTGTCACGATCTTCTGTTCTGACAGAGTTACCTCAGAAATCTAGTGGCGAGGCGACTCACTGTTTTGGAAAATTAAGCCAATGGAAAGCGACCATCGTCACAATGCATTCTTGCTGAGCCGCCACAGAAAATCCGACGTGTACAGCCACGTATGAGAATCTTACAAGCCTAGGCTGAGCAGAAAAAGTAGAGCAAAATGAATTGAGTTGAGGAGGGCACCACCCTTGGAAACCACTCTTGACAACAGTAGACTTCCTTCCCTGATTTGACTTCTGGTTTTGTGTTTTCTTATATTTTAAATTTAAAGTTTAAGCACGTGACAGATTTGCCATGTACCACCTGCATTTATGGCGAGTCTGTCTCCTGCATTCTCATCTATTCGGTCAATATAAACCCCCCGCTCCTATACTGTTCTTCCACGCTTCTTATTCGACCTGTTTCTGTATTATGAGCTCTTATTTTCATAGAAAGCGTTACTATTAAACTCTCTGGAAGCTCTCTGCGTTTATGTTTCTCAAAAGTTTCAGGACTCTATTGTAATTCCAGTGTGCATGAAATTGTATTCTTTTACCAGAGTATCAATCAGAATTCTGGTAGGGCTAGTTTTGAGGAGCAAATAGCAAGCTAAATCACTTTTTAGTTTGGTGGTATTGGCATCCATCCAGAGGCAAAGACAAATATGGTTGCTGCAAAGCTGACCCGTGTTCAGAGCTCTCGAGACTGTGTTCAAGACACGCTTTATGAGCATCGCAATGAAATAGTTTCTCTACTTTCAAGGTAATTCCCGTTTCCTTCCCTGATGATTGATTTTATCAGAATGTGCATGAGATATGTATAAGCGTTCACTGTCTGCATTTTCCTGCATTAATGCAGCTGTGTAGCCTAAGTATTAGGAGTTGGCGACTCAGGAGGGGTGTTCAGGGGCGTGCGTGTGTGTGTTCGGGTATTTTATGCGCTTTGTGGATTTTTGAGAATATGATCTGGGTTCTATGTTGGGTTTGTAGGTGCTCGGTATTCCTGGGGGGTTTTGTGATTTTAGTGGGGCATTTCTATGTTGGGTTTGTAGGTGCTCGGTATTCCTGGGGGGTTTTGTGATTTTAGTGGGGCAGTGAAGATTGCAAGCTTGTGAGAGTGTGTTGCTGAAAGAAGTTCAAGGGTGTAGGGTGTAAGGTTAGTGGGTGTAGTATGTTGCGTTTGGTTGAAGACTGTTTATATAATAATAATCTAATTTTAAGATCATGGCCAAGCCGTCATGAGATTCTTTGTTTGTACAAGGACGTTCTCTGTGCAATGATTTGATTGCTAAAGTTTACGGAGGTGTACATTTTCTACCCCTCTGGATTTGAACCCATGACCTCTTTGGAGGAAACACATGTTCTTAACCATTAAGTCATTAAGTATGATCAGTTCACCTTGCTGACATTAGTTGTAGCTGTGGTTTAGATGGCTATGCGAAAATTGATCAATAAGGGTAGTCACTTGTTATCATCAATTGTAAGATTGCTGCAATTGCTAGATGTAACCGGGGGGCTGGGGGGTGAAGTGACCATGGTTTTATGGAACGTTTTAGAGAATTACCTCTTGGGCGGTAGCTTTTTTACTTGGTTGCTGTTCTTATACACTTTATGATTCAAGAATTTCTATTTTGTTAATTGGAGAGGTCTCATAGTAGATACCACTAGATCAAATCCATCTAAACCTGCGCCTGATTTCTTCGTAGTGGGCATCAATCCCAATGTCTTCTGTCCACCATCTCATGAACTTTGATTTTTTTTCTGGACATTTTTCTCTGTAATTGACCACCTCCCCTGTATTAGATTCACATATCGACGAAATTTGGTTCCAATTTGTAAGATCGGGCCTTATGAGTGATGGAGTCAACAGGATGGGCTTTAACTTGTCAGGATCCTTGTTTAATCTCTTTTTCTTTTGGTGGGTTCTTGAATCTTTACTATCACACTGTCTCATTATTTTGCACACTGTTGTTCTTGTCCAGCCATCAGGGCTTACATTGTTGCTAGGTAAGATAGGCCTTTTGTCTTCTATTGTGGGGTTTTCATGAAGGCTACTTGAATTTCCGCAATACTTGATACAGAGCAGTTATATTCTTTTTTGTTCCCGGACAGGCCTCTGTTCCTTCCTTTTTGGGGGGCTAGAAGATGGCATTACATGCAAAGTTCTCTATTCGGGCATGGGTGATGGGATTGACAGCTGCCTAAATGATTTTCAAAGGGAGAAGCATGATATTGGGTTGAAAAATTGCATTTTCCATATTGTCCTCATGGTAAGAGATGGACTAATATTTCTGATTCTATTTAGATAAGTTTGGTTGATGAACAGTAGCTTCATCCAACTTCATCCAAGGATGCCTTTTAACAGTTTATCATCAAATGTCAAGGTGTCATTCCCTGTAGACTTCTCTCTCCTGTCTGGCCAGAAGTTCCTGATCTCTTGTCATAACTCAACACTTCATGTCTGAATGACAACCTTTGCGAGATGTGGGTGGTAACATGTTTATCTACCACAGAATATGGAGTGGAAACATCTTCATCTACCACCCATTTAAAGGACTTTATCATAGAAGTCTTTCAGAACTAATCAGGTCAACTTGTTTATGTTTGGCCCAAGGTATTTCTCATTTCACCATTTAATTACAATGTAAAAACTAGGGAGATCATCTTGTACTAGGGTGATATCTATGTTCCACAGAAACAAGAATAATATCCAGCCTACAGGCCAATGAGAAAAACGATTTTAAGATAAAATCAATATTAGAAAATTTGCACTTTGATATATTTTCTTCAGGCTAATAGCACTAAGTAGACATATTTTGGGCAAAACTCTGGTCTGGTTCTGCCTCAGAACACAATTTTTTTCGTAGCACTCAAAGGTACTGACTTCAGATAAGAGTGCATCTCTCTGTTTTGGTGGTAATATTGGAGTTTTAATTATAAATAATCAATGTTTTAAAACTTGGACTTGGACTTCGACTCAGAATTGGTCGAGGGTCAACTCGGACTCGGACTTGGATTGACGGATCGATCTGATTTCAATGACGCGGTTTACTAAAAAATACATAAAATATTTAAATTTTATTGAAAAAAATATATTTTAAAGATTCCAAACCATTAGAGACAAAATATGCAAAGTCTGC
>JZKD02S0537329.1:197641-211012 GCA_000966675.3 Picea glauca
GTTTGATGGTTTATTTGCTGCAAGTTATGTTGCTGTGTTTTCATTTAAAGCACATATTTAACCATTTAAAAGAACAATTTTTCACAGATAAACATTTAAAGGAAGAAGCATAAAATGTAGCACATAATTTATCTGGCATATTTTAACACATGAAGCAAGGTCCTGTAAAGTTTATTTTAATGAAGTAGCGGGTGCTTGCATAGAATAACAAGTCATCCTTCTATTTTCAGATCATGCTTGATCCACCTCAACGGACGTAGAATCTGCAATCTCTGCAACTCATGCAGCCTAACAATCCTTCTCAACAACCAATCAACGATTATATGTCATGTGAAGGTTCTTTATGTCGGTCATACCGTATGACTGCCTCTTAATTTTTGTTTTTCACTTTTCCCTACAGATCCTGCAAGAAAAATTTAAATTTTTCTACGCTACAAAAAATCAATTTCGTGCAAATCTGGCTTCCTTCAGAACTGTGGCTCTGATACCATGTTAATTTCTGTAAACCCCACTATACTAATAATTTCAAGTAAAATCATTTTATTAATTAAAAGCACAACTAGGTTACTTAACCAAATTAAATTAGCGGAAGCATAAAACTGAAACCATACACATTGCACAAGATATATGGGTAAACACCGAAGGGAAAACCAGATCTGAGTTGATTTTATTAATAAAATCCTTGGGCTCCCGTCCTAGGATAATGACCATTCAGAGGAAAATACAATCAACAAATAGCCTAGCTTCCTGACTACTATCTCCCTTGCCGCTCCTTGCTCATTATTTTGACCTTGCCGACTCACGCTTGGATGAACTCTCTTCTTCACCCAATCAATGGTGTTATCACTGAAAAATCGTCTACAACATTGCACACAATGGTTGAAGAAAAACATCAATGCCAACAACAATTAGTCTACCTACAACACCAAAATCCATCAAAAGGAAAAAAACTATGTAATTGGGTCAAAAATCAAAGTGTGGAGAGTCACCAAAGGAAGCGCACGCATAGTGCACATAATGCGTAGGCTAACATAGGCCTCAATGCACACTGTGTGCAAAATGCGCGACTATCTACGAGAAAAGCTGCACACTTCTATGAACGACGCATTTATGGATCTTGTCGACCCCTCAACCACTTCTAGTCCGACCCCCAACACGATTTGACACTCATATTTGAGCGAAGTCAATATTGGAGGTTGGTCAAGGGCTAGAGAGTGCCCTAAAAGACCCCTCGTTCACACTATGAACCCATTACATTTTGTCATGAATGGATGCTATAAATAAGAGCCATGGGTGTGCTAAGAAAATAAGATCTTCAAGGTATTGTTATGTTGCAAGAATTATTTTTTGAGAATCCTCTTTTCTCTTTGAAGCCTTCAAGCACCATTGCAATAGGCCATTCCACTCACCTCTTGAGGGAATAGGCATTGTTTTTCTTCACCATTTGTCATTTCTTCCATTGTATGAAGATAAAATCTCTCAATTAGGGAACTCAAGAGCCCTCCCAAGGAGGAAGAGGGGACTCATAAGTCCATGTCTTTCTCTATAGTGTTTTGCCTATCAATCTATTGATCCATTGGTAGCAATATGTTGGTCATTTTTTTTTTTTTCATGGTTCTAATTCTTTCAAGCTTTCTAACTTTGTAAGACAACTACACTCCACTTAGAGTCCTTTCCTGTAATAAAGGTTATCTAACATAGATACTTAGAGGTAAAAAGAATCACTATTCTCCTCTTTTTCTTTGTTGCCACGTGGATGACTCATTTGGCTTGTAAACTTTTAAGTTGAAAGTTATTTCTTTTCATACATAATCACTTAATTTGGGACTAGAAGTTAATTTTAACCCTCAAGTATGCTCTTCCCCCACACCCTAGTGTGATCTCGGGAATAATAAAGGTGGTTAAAAGGACATTTCATCTCCCTTAAAAATTCTTTAGGAGAAGACAAAGCCCCCCTAGGGTTCCTCTTAGTTTTTGAAATCATATTAAAGCTTTGTAAGGGCCCATACATGCCCACATGTTTGCAAACTTATGATAGTTTCTAAATGCTTTCTTAGTTTAGATCACAATATAGGGAAGTTTAAAGATCAAAGTAATAGGTCCATACATGCCCAAATGTCTACAAATCTAGGATAGTTTCAAAGATTTCTTAGTATAGACAACATTTTAGGGAGTTTAAAGGATTTGTAAGGACTCATATGTTCACATTGCTAGTTCTTTAGGGCTTTAAATATTCTGCAAGGTTGTACAAAAGACACATAGTAAGCTAGGTAAGAAGATTTGTAAAGACTATAGGAAGTCCACATGCTGCAATCTCACACTTAACTTATTAAAATCTTTGCACACTTGTCACTTTCTTGCATAGAAAGCCACTCCTCACACACATAATTTCTATTATAATAGTGGAGGTCTAAGTAGGTTTTCTCCAAAGGAATTCCAAAAGATACGACTACTTATTTGGAAATTATCCACACCAATTAATTCAAACGAGGTTGGTCCATGACCCCAATCTCTCAGCCCACCACATCTAATTTTTTTCTAAAAACACACTATATTTTCCTACACAGGAGGTGCCAAAATAATTTTTTTACTCTAGGTAGGATCTTAGGGGTAGGCATCCAAATAACCCCCCATTATCAGGTTCTCACAATTCCAAACAATAGAAGTTGAGAAATAGGGAACTTTCAAAGATTCTTCCAAGTCAAGTGTTTCTACACCATAAGGCAGAGAGATACCCATGAAGGGTCGGAGACAGAGGTTCAGTTGTTCTGCACATCTCTCCTTGAGTCACCCAACTCTTGTGAGGGCATCCAACTCGTGACCCATTTTTGAGACCGAAAATCTAAATGCCACAATTTGACCGAGGTACTTAGTGGCCAAAACTTAGAATATCCACTCAGGTGGCGATTGTGGGCTACAATCGCACCTTGATCAAATTTTGTGTGGCTATCGGGAAATATCGCCAGCTCTTTCAGGATATGCACCCTCTACCCCTCATTATAACTAATTACTTCAACCTTCATTAGTTCCTCTTTCAATGGCTTCAGACCCCACTATTTAGTGCTATTGGAAGGACCAGTGCTATTTGAGAGGAAGGACGATAAGTCTTTTAGGACATGAGAATTTTTTTTTATTGTTCCCGCACACAGACAAAATCTACCTATCCACATGCTTGTTTATTTATAGTTGATTTATGTGTGATGTTCATTTGATTACATGCAATTGTGAGTTATACTATCTTGTGAAGGTAAAAAATATACAAAGCTCTTGTTCATTTATTTCTCTCTTGTTACCATTTGCACACATTCACTTTTAATAGTCGGAAACCATAGGGGAACCAAAAAATCCCCGTCGTTCTAGACGCTTGCATAATCTCCCTCTTATTCTAGGAGGAGTCCCTAATCATTCCAACTCACCGGCTCAACCATCTCACACCCTCGTGAGTGCTACTATTTTGGAATCAACTTTACTTGGTTCCACTTTTCTTGGGTCAAATTCCCAAGGCCATCCATCCATTAGTTCTTCTTCATAAGGAGGCAGGGGCCAAACTTCTTCTCAAGGGAGAAGTACCACCCCACCACATCCCTCTCAAGGGACAGATCCACTACCTACTCACACAATGGCTAGAAGTAATCCTTCACCGAATCTCCATATGCCATACTTGACATCCATCAACATCCCTTATTTGACCAAACTCATGAATGATCCCATTTTACATGGCCCAATATGCCTACCAAACTACCTTCATATATTCCAAAATTTGAAGGAAAACCGGGGGAAGATCCCGCCAACCATGTTATGAAATTTCATTTATGGTGCTATTTAAACAACATCATGGATGATTCCATTCGCTTGAGGTTATTTCAAAGAACTCTCACGGGATCATCAGCCAAATGGTATGTGGAAAAAAAATCAGGGTCCCATGTGACCTTTGAATCATTGGCCAATGCCTTTTTGTCCTTTTTCCAACTACCAGTTTGTCACGATACTGGTTTAGAACTTCTCTCTAAGTTCAAACAAACCATAGCTATCCATATAGCCGACCACATCCATGAATGGCATCGATGACGTAGTTTGTGTAAAGTAGAAACCACCAAAGAACAACATATTTATTGGTTTCTTAAATCACTTATCTATGTTATTGCTAAGGATGTAGCATCCACTTTTCCTTAATAGAAGAGGAAGCCATCAACAAGGCCCAACAGTTTGACCTCATCTATGCATAATCAACTTACTTATACACAGTATTGTCTTATGCATCTCGACCCATACCATTCGGCCAGGACAAACCTAAGATGTCCCACGCTGCTGATGGGTTGATCGGTTCTATGACCCATCTCAACCCTTACGACCACTCGTCACCCACTTATGGTGCACCTTAATATCCGCAACCATATGGAGGGATGTCTTATTACCCTCCTCCCACTCACCAACAATCATATCCTGTTGCTACCCCTCCACCAATGGGTGGACCCTCACCAGTACCCATGATGCATCTGGTTTCTCAACCAAGTATGAGTTCACCCTCAACCCCCACATATAACCTCAACAGTAGTGGAAGTGCTTCAAATTCCTACACGCCATATGGATTGTCTCCACAAAACAATCCATATTTTCCATTTCCTGGTCCTCCACAACCGGTTGCTCTTCCACCAAGACAACCACATGCCTTCGTTAACTTTGTTCAACCCTCTCCCATTCAACAACTTCAGACTTTTGAACAATAGAATATGACAAATCCGACCCATCCGCCGAATAATGCCAAGAAGAAAGGAAAAAAATGAAACAATAACAACTCGAGACCAGGAAGAAATAATCCCCAACAAAACCATCCCGCTGAGGGAAACCAGAATCAAGGCAACCAAAACCCCAAGGAGGCACCAATAATAATCAACCACAACAAGGGAAGAACAATAACCTCAGAACAAACTCCCCTTGCGCTCTATGCGGTGAGTATGAACATTATACACACCACTGCCCCCAAATTGTCGATTTCAAATGGATGAAAGAATCCATGAACACACAACGTCCTCCAACATCGCCTACCCCTCAGCAGGCCCCACAACATTACTTGCAACCACCATCTCCGTCTATTTTGCAAAACCCTATTCCACACCAAGGTGTGAAGAATACCCAACATGAGATAACCCCCACCCCACCACAAATGGGGCAGTATCAAAACCCAGGTCCCAATCAACCTGGAAATCCAACCGATCGCAATATCCTCCTTACCAACAAATAATAGATTCTTCTGCAAACACACAGTCATCAATACGATGTTCCCCCTGAATCTACCCCAACCACCTCAACATAGGCTCCAACTACATCCAGACAACCATTGATGATTCCACACCCTAACATTGAACCAAACCCTCGCATCCCTCGCATGTCGTTACGATGGAATGCACATAACCCTCATGCTAGGGCAACCCATAACTACAGTTTGATGGACGACTTAGCATAGTCTCCTGCAGCCATGTATGTATTGGAGGTCCTCCAAACCTGTCAATCTCAATGAAAATCCTTGCTTTCTGTTGTGGGGGAAGTCGACCCAACTGATACTCGACTCATCACTTTTGATCTAGATAGTGAAGAACCACGCCTCCCCGCCTTGGTAGATTTTCAGATACAAGTTAAGATCCAGAACATCATAGTTCTTCGTTGCATCATCGATGAAGGTGCATTCACATGCATCATGTCCAAAGTGGTATGGTGGAAAAGCGGCTCACCTAAGCTAGTACCATCTGCCATCACTCTGAGAGCTTATGATGGTCGACCATTATCCCCGGAAGGGCTCTTCCAAAATGTCCCTATAGAACTTGGAGGAAAAACCATCCTCATCGACATTGAAGTTATCGACGCCCCACTTGATTACAATATCTTGTTCGGACATAGCTACATGTATGCTATGAATGCGGTATCCTCTTATGTGTTTCGAACGATGATGTTCCCCCACAATGGGAAAATAATCACCATCGACCAACTTACTCACTACGAACCTAATAATTCTGCCAACATTGATAACATTCTCCCCCTTGTCTGCACTATCTCAGATTTTTTTCTAGTCATCGACATGGTTCGCAAAATTTTCAGGGACCCATTCTTGTTGGGGGCATATAATGGAGCACCACCTCTCCTACACCCTTCAACAAAAGTGTGTGTATCTTCTAATAGAACATATATCAAAGACTCCTTTTACGGAGGCCCCTCCTCATATCATAGTTCCACCAGTCGAAGAACTATTACCTCAGGAGTTCCCTGAGAACCCCACTGCACCACTTATCCTAGATTCCCCCCTCGCCTCCAGGGAAAAATCCCGGTTTGGGAGATAGTCCCCCAAGCCATTACCAAAATTTCTTTCTTCTACCCACCGCCTAGAGTCCAATCATTCCAAGTAGCTGCTATCCTCACCCTTCCCAACATGGTTCTTTCCATCACTATATGGTATCTCCATCCACCTGCTATGGTTCCTACACTATCTCTCCCTCCTCAAACAGAGGGATTACTGATGTAGATCCCAATACAGGCTCCTGCCACACCACCCTCGCCCCCAACTAGCAGTAACACCACCACCACCGGGGGAAAACGAAGGAAGAATGAGCCCATAGCTCCACTTCCTCCCTGAGCTCAACCTCCTTGCGCACTATGCGAAAGAGAAGGACACCTCACTAACGGATGTCCTACTCTTCCCGAGTTACGCAATCTTATCCAGCTCCGTAAAGCAAGCCCATTGCTTGATCCTCCACCAAGTACGTCCACTACTACTACGGAGTCCTCAACCACATGCAATAAAGGGTTACGAACCAAATTTGCTTGCGCCATATGCTCATAATATGGCCATTACACTCATCATTTCCCAACTCTACCTCAATTTCGCCAAACATTAGCCACAGTACGCCATATATCCCTGTCTACGCCATCTCAGGCTCTCCCTACTGCTGCTCACATTATTGACATTCGTTATATTTCTTCATCAGTCTCCGCGCGAATGAGATACCATCCACAATATCGTGACCTTTGTTTTATGTCCAGCGGGCCATTGCACCCCGTACATGATCTTGGTGGGAAATGATCGCTAGATCAACAATAGTGTCAGGTAAAAATGAGGTGGCATTGTGGACCCACCATCCATATATAAGCCCTTTTCCCTAACTTCCACATTCTATTAAAGTAGCCCAGAGCCTCCATTTTCTGATCTGTTCTGATCCACAAGATCCTGATCCAACCATCTACACATTCACCTTCCCCGGGTCATCATCTACACTTAGGCCCCAGAGGAGCATTTTTCTCACGCCATGTTCAGGTACACATGCTCACTTTCAATTTTACTCAAATAGTTGTCTCATATTCTTTATCATCAGATATTGTTCACGTCGAGTATTTGTTTTTTTTTGTGTGTGTGCAGGTACTTGTTCAACAAATCTTACAACCCCTTCAGGTATATGTTCGACACTGAGATGTAATTATTCCCTCTGTAAATCAATTGCATATTCTAGTCAAACCCCCTGACATTTACCTTTAGGGTCCTTACATCTGGCTCTGCAGTACCTTTACCTCTGTTGCATTTGGGTACTGTCAACCAATAGCACTTTTTCCCACATGAGTTGTCCCATTCATAGTTCTCCTTGACAACTTGACACTCATGCTGATTTCACCCCTTAGGGATGGGAGTCCTGATAGTATTATGCACATCCGAGAATGAACCCCATACTTCTTCTCATCATATTGCTAACCTTCCGAATGGACTCCCATGTCATATCATTTCGGTTCTATTGACTACATCTCCACAGTTTCATTTTCCCTCCAGCTCATCCACCATCAGTTTTCCCATCTGCAGATTTTCCTCCATCCATTTACGTAATACAGAAACCCTCCCATGGGCCCCCCACCCTCCACCAGTTCTCTTTGAAAACTTGCACCCTAACAGGCCAAGCCAACTTTCACTGGGGCACCCGTTTCTGTATTTGTATACTCAACCCAAATTATTCTTTATTTCTTTGATAATTGTATAAAGCCTTTGTTTCCAGCATATACATAGCTTTTTCGTCGTCATCCTTGATGGCCTTCCTTTTCCTGGCAAAGCAACCCATGTCACCCTTGGTTGGGGCATCCACTCTTTTTTTTTCATTCCGACATCGTTCACGAACCCCGAGTATCCCAAGTCCATGTACCCATGATCTTTGAGTTTGTCTACATTGTTAGCCTTTGGGACAGTTTAACCCCATATCTAGTCGTCCCCCTGACACTAGATCTAGTTTTACGGTTGCTTCTAGTCACCCTTCAAAATTCCCCAACCAAGGGCAATCTTGCATTCCACAACATCTTGACTTCATTCATGTTACCCGTTAGTACCTGATATCACCTCTTACTCAATGGATTTCACGAAGCCCTTTGCTTCTTGGATTTGTGTCTCCCTTCATGTTGACATCAACACAGTTTCCAGAAGGGCGACAATATCTTGACTCTCATTACCTTTTCAATGAGGATTCTCAGACGACATAGAGAGAATAATCATTTCTCTCTAATTCCGTTGACCCCCATAACATTCGACTTCAACAAACTCTCATGTTATGGTGGGTTTTTCTATGCGACTATTGCATTTGTTTCATACCAGCTGAAGACCTCCGAAGTTGTTAGGCCATCAATGCCTACGAGTTATCGACCGTCCTTACAGTCGTCCTTGCCTCACTTCATAGTCAGTTCACCATTCATAACTGTCATCTACCATTGTCAACCGCCCCTGAGGGCACTGGAGTTATCTACATCAATATACATCTTTAGTTATAGTCTCACATTTTGGTTTCATGACACGAGCATGGGGCATGCATGCCTCATTTGTACACATATTTTCTTTTTTCTCCCTAGAGAAATTTTTGGGTCCCACAGTTTTCCCTCTCCCTCCGGTGGATCGCTCTTGCAGTTCCTCTCTTCACTCTTCATTACAATAGCACTCTCAGCAAAAAAAACATTGATGTATTTCAGCTATATGTATGCTCCTAACCTCACACATCAGGGGACATCTGTTATCACTGAAAAATCGTCTGCAACATTGCACACAATGGTTGAAGAAAAACATCAATGCTAGCAGCAATTAGTTCACCTACAACACCAAAATCCATCAAAAGGAAAAAAAATATATAATTGGGTAAACAATCAAAGTGCATAGAGTCACCAAAAGAAGCGCGCGCAAAATGTGTAGGCTAACATAGGCCTCAGCACGCACTACGCGCAAAATGCATGTCTGTCTACCAGAAAAGCCGCACACTTCTATGAACGACACATTTATGGATCTTGTCAGCCCCTCAACCAATTCTAGTTCGACCCCCAACACGATTTGACACTCATATCTGAGCGAAATCTAGCTTGGAGGCTGGTCAAGGGCTAGAGAGTGTCCTAAAAGGCCCCTTGTTCACACTATGAACCAATTAGATTTTTCCATGAATAGATGTTATAAATAAGAGCCATGGGTGTGCTAAGAAAATTAGATCTTCAAGGTATTGTTGTGCTGCAAGAATTCTTCTTTGAGAATCCTCTTTTCTCTTTGAAGCCTTCAAGCACCATTGCAATATGCCATTCCACTCATCTCTTGAGGGAATAGGCATTTTTTTTCTTCACCATTTGTCATTTCTTCCATTGTATGAAGAGAATAGCTCTCAATTAGGGAACTCAAGAGCCTCTAAGGAGGAAGACGGGACTCATAAGTCCCTACCTTTCTCTACGATGTTTTTCCTATCAATCTATTGATCCATTGGTAGCAATATGTTGGTCATTTTTTGATTTTCATGGTTCTAAGTTTCTCAAGCTTTTTAACGTTTATTTCTTAGTTGTATTTCTTTGTTTTCATGTGTGTTTGGTTTGTCTAACCCACTCACAAACTTCTGTCTTGTTTAAAAATCTTATCTAAACATGCAAGTGTTTTGTTTTTGCTCACCCAAGTGAAAAAACCAACACAACAAATGGGATCTCCTCACTCTGTGTGTGACACAAGCAAATGAACAAAGACTTCTTCTTTGCTCCAATGTACTTCATGTGTGTCTCATCCTCTCACTTAGGCTACTTTTTATAATGTTGAGTTAACCCTAAATCCAAAACCCTATATCTCTAAAGTGATTAAGGGATGCTATTAGATCGCACCTTAACTTTATATCTAACAGTTAAAATTTAATTAACTTACTTAAGTTACTAATACCAAATACTTAGGCATTTAACTTAATTAAACTCACTTTAATCTAAAAGTTCATTCACTTTAATTATTAACTTATAAAGTGAATTTCCTAAGGTTCCGAGAGACATTATAGACGACTTCCACATGCTAGACACCAAGCCTGTGTGGAAGTACCTATCTGATGCTAAATACATCAACACTCCTTATCAAGGAAGATACTTCTACCATTTGGAGATGTCCCTGTCTTCGCTATCAGATATGCTACCATGGATGCTCTCTAATTCACCTGATTGGATGCTCTCTCTAAAACAAAAGATATCCTTGTCATCTTGTTCGGACCCGTCTTCATAGAATTCCCTCTGATCATGCTCTTAGAATCCTCTTGTATGGTCATCTTGTACCATGATTGCTTCTTGACAGACTTGGAAGGCTTCTCCTTCCCACCTGAACCTGAAGGTTGACTGCCTTTGAGTTTCTCAACCTTCATAGCTACCTGCTCTTTGTCCTTTGTTACACTATTGGTTTCTTTCCATAGCTTGTATAGGCATACCCTTTAGCCTATACAAGTTGCTCTCTCTAACTCCAAAAATAGTTGTTGTGTCTGAGCTAGATCCTCTGGGCTTGATCAATGCCTATCCATCCTGGAATAGTACATCAAATCCATTCTTCTCAATACTGATATTAAAATCACACTTCTCCTAAGTTCTGACACCCATAACACATTTGTCATTCTCAACATGCCCCCTGCCTCCATCTAGAATGCAACTATCCCAAATCCCTTTATCACATGCTTGATCCCCATACCAAGTTTCAAGTACATGTCTGAGTTAGACTTTGTGAAGCTCTCAAACAAATCCCATGCTCCTGTCATATGACAAGTGATTCCACTATCTAGTAACCATGCATTGACTGATATGGTGCCTGAATAAAGATGGGAAACAAGTAAGAAATCATGTTCAAACTTCTTGGCAAACTCATTCGCCTAAGGCTTTATCGATGTAAGCACCTCTGATTGAATTCCATTTCCACCCTTCTTCTTGTTCAGACATTGACCTACATAGTATCCAAACTTGTGACATGCATAGCACTTGACTTTTCTTATGTCCTTATTCTTGTCGTCTTGAGAGCTAGACTTTCCACTGATAATCTTCTTGAACTTTCCCTTCTTTGCATGGTTGACAAGAACAACGTTCTCATCATCGTTCTTGTACCGACCTCCATTCAGATCTTCATCTCGAAGTTATTCCAGAACAAAGTCATCCCACTTCCTTAAACAATCAGGGAGCTTCTCACGTGCCACGATCTCTTTGATGAACGATGTCCACTCCTTCGTGAAGACATTGAATGTCATCCTCACCAAATCTGAATCATCCACTGTCTCCCATATTGTAGCTAATTCATCTCAAACTTGTTGGATCCATGTGAGATAAGTTGTCACTGTGTCTGATCATGTCATCTTTATGTCTCTAAGCTTCTTCTCTCAAGACCATTTAGTGATTCTCATTCTTACTCTGAAACAAACTCTTCAGAGCCTCTCACATGTCCCTCATCGAGTTCTTTCTAGAAAAATGAGGGATCAAATGGTCCTTCACTCCATCTGGAATTATTCTCTTGGCTTTAACGTCATTTTGTTTATGGATGGATAGATCTTTTGGATCCACTGGTGGGACCACAATGGAATTTGCAAACTCCCAAAAGTCTTTCTCCATCAATGCCAACACGATCCTCTCCTTCCATGGATTGTATTTTAAAACCTCGTCCAACCTATCCTCAAACCGCAAACCAGATGCAACCATCTCCGCAACCTACTGAAAAAGTCAAAATTTGTCCCTCAGACTTGTTACCTGCTGCCTGAATTTGCTTCCTGCTACCCAGACCCCTGCCTGAGTACTTTTTTGGGATGCCCAAGTCCTTTTTGGGTGCTTCCTATCTATTTCTTCCCATTTCCTGTTAGAAAAACAGGACCGTGGAGCAATAAAATAAAACAAATGTGGAAACAAAACACAGAAGATACATAATACAAGAGAGACATAGATTTGCGTGGTTCACCCAGTGTGGGCTACGTCCACCAGAGAAATCGCCAGGTCCTTCCTTTATTATTATCCAACATATGAAGGGATACAACCTACAACAAACCTATTGTAACTTCCTCTTATTTCTCTCACAGTCTCCTATCTCAGAATACAATATTCACCATCAACCATAGCCACAATACATTTCCCTCATAAAAGAGGGTTGCCTTCTAGGGCAAAAAAACCTAACATAATCTCTACCGTTAGATCTGTGACCTTATAATGAACGGTTTAGGTTTACAATGAAATTACAATATACATTTACAAGGCAATTTTTCCTTCGGGGGCTTCGCCCTCGAACCCCTGCTGGGAGCCCGCTTGCCCCCAGACCCCCCAATCGGGGGGATAGCCCCCCCGAACCCCGCAGAGGGGGTACCCCCCCTCTTCACTCCCCCGTGTGGAAGAGTGTACATACTTCTGGGGTTTAAATACTTCATGGGGTATAAACACGGCTGAAAGCAATGACCTCTGAATCAGGAAGATAATCAGGCTCCACAACCAACAATTTCCCACTTGGAGACTGATATCAACAACTTCACCACTGTTGTATATGATGGACTCTAAACTTTCTTGGACCTGGAAAATTTCTCATCTTCATCTTCATTCTTTAAGACCAACTGAAACTGAGCAGGAACTCAGTTTCTCCCTGGTTACTCCCTTTGTTAACATGTCTGTAGGATTCTGGCTAGTGTGTATCTTTTCCAACTTCAAATGTCCATCTTCCAAGGTGGATCGTATGAAGTGGTACCTCAACTATATATGCTTAGTCTTCAAATGGAAGGCTGAGTTCTTTGCAAGGTGAATGAGACTCTGACTGTCACTGTACAACCTATTGCTCTCCTTCTTCTTTCCCAATTCCTCCATAACCCTTTGTAACCAAATCATCTCTTTACTAGCCTCTATAGCAACAACATGCTCTGCCTTTGTTGTTGAAAGTGCAACAACCTTTTGAAATTTTGAAATCCAACTTACTGTTGTTCCATTTATAGTAAAAAAATACCCTGTGGTGCTCCTCCTGATGTCTTTATCACCTGCCATATCTGAATCAACATATCCATGTAGAAAAGTGTTTGAACCTCCAAAACATAATGCATGAGTAGTAGTACCTCTCAAATACCTAAGAATCCACTTTAC
>JZKD02S0537329.1:212470-231246 GCA_000966675.3 Picea glauca
TCCTATGGGGTGTGGCATGAAATGAAGCTCCTGAATCTACTACCCAAGACTTGGAAATATTATCTATAGAAAGAATCAAAGCATCTTGTAACACATCACCTGTTACATTTGCTTCCTGATTTCTCTCCTGTTGTCCATCTCTTTGTTTCTTTGGATCTCTACAATCTTTCTTCAGATGTCCTTTCTTCCCACAATTCCAACACTCTATCTTTCCAAGTATGGATTTGGATCTGCCCTTCCTAGAATTCCCGCGGTTCCCTTAGCCCTTTCTTCTATCCTTTTGTCTTCCCCTATTCTCCATGTTCAACACATTACCTGATGTCTCACTTGTGCTTTTCCGTTGCATTTCCTCACTAAGGATAACACCAACAACATCATCAAATTTTAAAGCATTTGAAGCAGAGATAGAGTTACTTACAGCCATGACCAAGCTGTTCCATCTTTCTGGCAATGAGCATAAGATTAGAAGAGCCCTGACCTCATCATCAAAGTCCACTTTTTTAGAACTTAGTTGATTAGTAACCGTATTAAATTCATTTAAATGATCTGCAACAGGCCCACCTTCTGACATATTCATATTAAATAATATCTTCATTAGAAATACCTTATTGGACGTCGAGGGTTTTTCATACAATTTGTCCCATGTGTCCATCAAACCCTTCATTGTCTTTTCTTTGAAAATATTGAAAGCCACCGATGCTGCCAGGCTCAACTGTATCGTTCCTAGAGCCTTTCTGTCAAGAATCTCCCATTCTTCGTCCTTCATGGTCGTTGAATTCTTTTCTATTCTGCCCAATGGTAGGAATAGATCATTCTGATATAAATAATCTTCCATCTGCATCTTCCATAACTGGTAGTTTTGGTCGTTAAATTTCTCGACCCTAAACTTTCCATCTTCCGACATTGCTCCCACTCGAACCCAGAACCCTCTTTTCCTACAAGTTACCTTTCACTCTAATACCAGTTGTTAGAAAAACAGGACCGTGGAGCAATTAAATAAAACAAATGCGGAAACAAAACACAAAAGATACATAATACAAGAGAGACATAGATTTACGTGGTTCACCCAGTGTGGGATACGTCCACCAGAGAAATTGTCAGGTCATTCCTTTATTATTATCCAACATATGAAGGGATACAACCTATAACAAACCCGTTGTAACTTCCTCTTCTTAGTCTCACAGTCTCCTATCTCACAATACAATATTCACCATCAACCATAGCCGCAATATATTTCCCTCATAAAAGAGGGTTGCCTTCTAGGGAAAAAAACCCTAACATAATCTCTATCGTTAGATCTGTGACCTTATAATGAACGTTCCAGGTTTACAATGAAATTACAATATACATTTACAAGGCAATTTTTCCTTCGGGGGCTTCGCCACTGAACCCTTGTTGGGGGCCTGCTTTCCCCTAGACCCCCTAGCCGGGGGGATAGCCCCCCCCCGGACCTCATAGAGGGGGTACCCCCCTCTACACTCCCTTTCGTGGAATATTGTACATACTTCTGGGGTGTAAATACTTCATGGGGTATAAACATGGATGAAAGCAAGGACCTCTAAATCAGGAAGATAATCAGGCTCCACAACATTGCCCAGGTTTCTTCCCACTGCTCGGGGCTACTCAGACCTCTACCCTGTTGCCCGGGGTGACTGCCCATTGCTCGAAAATTTTACGGTCTACCTGGCTGTCCTGATGGCTTTGGTCGATGACCTTCTCCACAACCCAGTCGAAGGATATTGGCGTTTTCTCCCAACCTGCGTCTCCTCCTGCGTCGTCGCTCTGTTCTGCACCGTTGGCTACTCGACGACTATTCACCTTCTATCTGCAACTCCCACATGACCACCCTCTTGTCACACCTTTAATTTTCTACTCGCTACAGCCTCCACGTTGTCACCTCCCACACATCAACCCATGATTTTTCCGATGGTCTCCAACAAGCTCAACATGGCTCTAGTTTTCACCTATCTTCCACCCTTTTCCACTTCACTTGGACCTGACTTGCTGGCGGCTACGTCCGCAACCCACATCGTCACTCCCTACTGCTCTTGCCGACTATTTTGGCCAAACTCCAATCAACCTGAGCTATGTTGTTGCTCCTTCAATCGACTACTTAAACACCTCCGTCAACACTCTCGCCACCCTTACTACGACTCTTGTAGCCCACTGTGCCAACACATTCCCAATCCACCTCAACGAACATACAATCTATAATCTTTGAAGCTTGTGTGGCCCAACGAGTCTTCTCAGTAGCCAATCAATGACTGGATGACATACGATGATTTTATACAATGGTCATACCGTACGACTTCCTCTTTATTTTTATTTTTTGTTTTTCACTTTTCCCTGTAGATCATGCAAGAAAAAAATAAAATTCATGTGTTCCAACAAATCAATCTCGTGCAAATCTAGCTTCCTTCATTATCGTGACTTTGATACCAAGTTAATTTATGTAAACCCAACACTCGACTAATAATTTCAAAGAAAATGACTTAAGTAATTAAAAGCGCAACTAGGTTACTTAACCAAATTAAATCAGTGGAAGCATAAAACTAAAACCATACACATTGCACAAGATATCTGGGTAAACATCCCTGGAAAAACCCCAAAGTGAAAACCATATCTGAATTGATTTTATTAATAAAATATTTGGGCTCCCGTCTTGGGATAATGGCCCATCTGAGGAAAATACAATAAAAAAATAACCTAGCCTACCTGGCTACTATCTCCCTTGTGTTGATCTAAAACATTGTTTTATGGTTTTAAGGTCAACCTCACGAGGATATGAATCCCCCTACATTTTTATAGAGTTGGTACTCATTTTTTTCTTATGAAATTATATACATAAATATAAACAAATCCTAAGAAGGACCAGACTTATTGAAAACAAATATTCACATTCAAATCAATACCTAAAATTGAAACCAAGGATCTTCCAAGAGATTATATGCAATATGTTACAAGATTCATAAACGAAATGAGTATGATAAATAAAAGGCTGACATTTCCATCACAACATTCATCAAGACAATAAACAATATCCACAATAAGGAGATAATAAAAATGGACCGCATATAGAAGAGAACTTTAAATGATCATTTCATTAAACACCAAAAATATTATGATGGAGAAAACATTTGGAATCTCAAGATTTAAATCAAAGTCTTTGAGAATACAGTAAAGTAATATCCCAAGTAGTTCTCTCAGAGTCTAAAAAAATAATATAAGTCTTTAAATAGAAAGTAAATGTCTTTAAAGAATTTACTTCCTTTTTTCCAAGTAAATTCGTTTTCCCAATATACATTTAATGCATCAAGTTGATCTATTAATGATTCCTTTGATAAAAGAATTATATCCATTAATAGATTAGGACCATCAATTTCTTTGGTAAGATCCACAAGTTTAAGGAATAAATCACCTTTTTTATTTTTCAAAACATCTAAATCACTTATCATTTCTCTCAAATTTTTTATTCTCTTCAGTCAACATGCATTGATCTGTTTCATCCAGGTAGTTCGTATGCCTTCGAGTGGTAGCACATCAGACAACACATGTATACACATTGGCCTAGGTATCCTGAAACCCTCCATAGATCAATTGATTGAACGCTTGACTACTATAGTGCCATCGAGAAAAACACTCAGGAAGATACTCTCTAGTACCTGGGTAATCGGGTAGTACGACTAAGGGTACAGTCGAACCCCCTTAGTTGGTGCCATGAGATATTGGACCGAGTAATACTTTGTGACTCTGCATGTATATCAAAGAACTATAACACAGGGAAAACCCTTGTCCACAGGCACCCTGTAAACCCTAACCAGGGGGGAACATCCCAAAGAAGGTACAAACAATATTTTATTGTTGTGCAACCTTGCCTCCTACATTATGGTTGTGAATTGACGACACATTTTCTACGGTTATGGTTGCGAATTGACGACATATTTTCTACGATTAAGAATTTGGGTATTCTAAAGCTACAAAAGTATTCAGATCAGAGTATAACTATGGAGGAGTAAAAAATAAGTGTAGTGGTCCCACCTGCACCCTTATTTGAGACCTATCCCATTGGATTCCTCTCTTCATCCTAATCGCAGTGGTACCCTTCATTTTTAAGATTTTTTTTTTCTTGTGGACCCAACCCCTTGTTGGCACCCTTCTTTGAGACCTATTCCATTGGATTCCTCTCTTCGCCCTACTCACAATGGTACTTATCATTTTATGTGGCACAGATCCCCCTCCCGACACCCTTCTTTGCGATCAAGCCCAACATAATCCATATATTGCGATGATCATTGAGGTATTACTCTACTTAAGCCTCCACAATGGCCCCTACCACCTGCGCTCAAACCCTAGATGCATTGGACACTAAGGTAACCAAACTATACAAGGAGCTAACCTAGGGCATGAACATCCTCTCCAAACAATTTCAAGTGGAGCTACGCTAGAGCCTGAACACCCTCTCCAACCAATTTCAAGACTTTCTGACACACAACCAGGGTCCGCAACCTGAGTCCCACCCTTACAATTCTCAATATTCCCATTATGAGAACCCTCATCTTTCCCACTCCCCTTGGAGATCTCCCAATTCCTGGAATAGGGTGCCCAAAGTTGAGGTGCATAAATTTGATGGCTCAAACCCGATCGGGTGGGTATATCAAATGGAACAATACTTCTCCCTTCATGATATATGGGACGATGAGACCAAACTCCATGTGGGAGTTCTGTACTTGGATCAAGAACGATGGCAATGGTGGCAATGGCATGATAAATGTTATCCATGACTACCGAATTGGACCATATTTACCAAAGCAGTTTGTGCCCATTTTGATAGGGAATCTCATTTTTTGGGACAACTAAACAAGCAACGACAAACAGGTCCGGTAACAAACTTCATCTCTGTATTTGAAAAATTGGCTATCAGAACTAAGGGCTTAGTTGATGAGTTTTATCTGGAGTGTTTTCTCAGTGGATTAAAGGACGCCATTCAGGCTCATGTTTGCATGCACTATCCGACTACTTGGTTACAAGCGTGCACATTATCTTTGGAAGATGAGGACATTCTGCAGGCCCAACCCCTTCATTCTACTATTACCGACTGCCCTCGTCTAGGGGATACCTCTTCTCCGACACAAAATTTCAAGGTCCAAAAGGTATCTCTGAAAGAAATGGATGAACGTCGGAAGCAAGGACTTTGCTATTACTGTGATGAAAAGTATTCTCCAGACCATAAATGTTGTGAACAAAAGTTCTTCCAAATTGATGTGTTAGCTTCCACATCCTCCGAGGACATATTATCAGATGATGCCACTGACACATAGGACAAACAACTAACTGTCTCCATCTCATATTCAGTCCCACCTCCTTTGGAACTGGAGGAACATCTCGTCTGTTGGGTTGGTGTTTTGACTATTTTTTCCAATGTCCAAATCTTTTTTGCATACGACATTATATATGCTCTGCTCTCATTTAACCATTTTAAAGGTATTATCAAGATTTATATATCAATTCTCCATGGAATCGCATAAGGTATGTATAATTATCATTTTTTCAATGATTTTACGATCAATTCATCTCAGTTAAATGATTATGAAGATCTAACATTCTGGTTTGTTTGCAATAGGTCGGAATCACAATCTAATCCTCCATCCAGTCCCTCGTCCGACACTTTGTTCAACACTTGATATGACACTCCATCCGACACTCAGAGCGCATAGGAGCTGGCGGTTAGTACATTGGTGGCCTTTGATGGAAGAATCAGGGATATGGGTTTTATGCCCCCTCATTCCCTCCAACTATGGAGCTCGATGCATCTTAGATTGGGTAGTTGCAGCGACCGCTGAGTGGCACACAAAGACTGTTAAGAAAGATGCTGATGTTAGAATAAATTTAATGAATTTACTATTTTTAGAGAGAGTCGACCCTTCCGGTGGTCGACCTCTCAAGCTCTGTAGACATCTATAAATACCACTGTCCATGACATGAAGAGGGACAATTTTTTTTTATTTTTATACAAACATTATCACCATTTTATTATATACTCTGTTTTTATGATTAATGCCAGTGATGCGCTAGCTTAGCATCTGCGTTTTCCTGTTGGAGTGTTGCCAAGACCTTCTGGGGGCCCACCAGTGGTCTAGGTGATTGTTTATACCAATACATATTTACATTTATATAGTTTCCTTTCATATTTCTTAGATTTCAAAATCGCTTCTTTACTGTGTAAATTTCTCAATTTCAAATTACTTGTTGTGTGTATCTTTTAATTGCAGATCGTGTGTCTAATTCATCTCCCTGTACACCTTCTCTTATTTGCAGATTACTTTCTGAATGGTGTGTATATCATAGAGAGATGTCCATGGTTGTGTGTTAATGATTAAACTCCTAATATTTTGTTTGCCGGTTGTAGAAGTTATTTAATTACACTGTCATGTCTTTTTTCTCCCTAGATGTAAATTACTCTGCAGAGTACTAACTTAGATAGGTTTATTTGTAATTGCAAATACTCTCTATAGGTTTGTTTCATTTGTTAATTTTTCCTCAGCATGATAGGATAGAAATGGATTTTGAGTTATGATTTCTAATAGCATCTTGGTTGATTTTGAGTATGATTTTTAATGATAGCTTAGTTCACTTTAGGTTATGGATTTTAATGAAATCTCATTTATGAATTTGAGTTGTGAATTCTAATTAGCATTAGTTAAGAGTTTGTAGGTTTGCATAGAATATTTTCATTGTCATCTTATGTATGAATTTGAATTAGGATTTTTAATTAAGTGTTAATTATGAGTTTATAGCTTTGCTTGAGTTAGTGTTTTTGAATAGGGTACTTTCCAACAGTTGTATGATAAAGTGAATGATTGATGTTGAATCTTTTCTACACAATGTTTAAAGATCACATGGATTCCAAGAACACCTAGTGTTACTTTTATGATGACAAAACTCTCTATAGACTGCCTTATCCATAATTTACATTTCTCTGTAGAAGCTAGCATTGAGTTAATTCCACTTGAATTATCATCGATAGTTAGATGCCATCGTGATGTCATTCACCACCGAAGACACAATCATCACATTTGAATATTGTCACAATACTCTTGCTTTTAGTTAAGTAGATTAATGTTTATTCTTTGCAATATAGAAATAGTTGTGAGTTCTTTTTAAGAATAGAGTTCACTTGTCAAGATAGTTTTGATAGATTAATTGCTTACTTGCTTACTTGCTTGTTCATTCAAAGATAAATAGATCAACAATTCAGAAATAAATTACTTGTTGTTTGCTTATTCAAAGAGAGATTGAATAGATTTGAAATAGATTACTTGTTAGTTTCTTATTTAGAGATTGTCTATAGTCCTAGATTGTTTAAGGCTACTTAGGTCAGATAGTTCATAGTTCTAGAATTGCTTGAAGCTCATTAATTGAAGGTTTCTTTACATAGAATTTGATGTTTAAATAGATTTTAAAAGTCATCTCTTTAGAAAATAGAATTGCAAATTAAAAAGAATGTTGATCCCTAGGGTAAACTATCTCCTTAGCTAGACAATATTTCCATTATCTCTTCTTTTCATCTTGGCTCATACTATGCCACAAATCTAAGTTTACTTACCCCGGGTTGACAATTTAATTGAGGGAATTAGTACATATAGAATACCCATCATTTTTTACGACATTTCCATGGAGTTGTCTTAAGGTAGAAAATAGTTAGGAAGTAGATCATTTCTGAACATTAGCATTAGTTTGGTGGCGTGGTAACTTTAAGACGAGAGGTAAGAACATGCGCATCTGTTATAGCAAGTTCCCCCAAACCCAATGGTAGTTTTTCTTTTTTACTACTTTCATGAACAAACATAGGGGCCCAAAGGGTAGATACATCAAAACCAAACCAAAAAATCTGATCAAGGTTCCTTCTAACCTTTTTGGAGGAAGGAACACTCCACTAATAAACTCCACATAACGATACCGGGAAATAAGGGTTAGCTCAACTCAAAGAGCTAAAGAAGTCTCTGTGGAGACCAAAACTAGGGACACTATAGAGCAGAAAATTGAAACATCAACAGTAGTGGGACAGGAGGCAAGACCACTTGGGCCTTCATTAGAACCAACCAACACAACCTTTTGTTTTTCACCACTATCAAGGGACTCTAACTTTGTAAATATCATTGACCCTGAACAGGTGAATGCTCTCTTTGGAAGTTCAGCCAATATAATTGTATCCCAAGTTGAAATAGAAACTTTGGCACCAACAGTTTCAATAGGCTCGAGTAAAGTCTCGGACATCCAAACAATAGATAAATCTTCCCATCAAAGGGATACCCTTCTTGGAAAAGAACCTTGGGATACTTTGTTATATTCAAGGATAAAACTATTCAGGTATTCTCTCTTTGGAAATCAAATCAGTATGGTTGATCAGGAGGATCACAATCATGTAAGACACGATGATGGAGAAGAAGTTGGAAACCAAACAAAAACCACCTTTGGGTTTCCAATTTTGGATACCACCCAAGATGTCAACATGAAGAACATTCCACTCTATGCACTGCCCACCTTTTATGGTAAAAGCAGTGAAGACCTAGATACCTTCCTATTTGAGTTTGACATATTGTGTATAAGCTACTATTACTTGAAAGATGCCCATAAATTAAAACTTTTTCCTGCCACTCTCAAGGATTCTACACTAAGATGGTTCATGGGGTTAGGAGAATCCAATATTAGGTCTTGGGAAGACATGAAAGCTATATTTCTTAAAAAATACGAATACTACTGCAAGTCCAAGGATTCTCGTCATGATATTTTTAAAATTCAATAGTTAGAGGATGAGAGTCTCGAGGATTACATGGAACGGTTTGCTTATACCTCACAAAAATCGAAATACCATGACCTTCCAGATGATGCAGTGAGGACTCTTTTTCTCAAAGGAATTTTGGAAGAATATTTAGAGACGCTTAACCTGATGACATCGGGTGACATATCCCATAAACCATTTACTTAAATCAGTGAAATGTGTAGAAATTACTCGAGGAGTAGAGCCAAAACCAGGAAGAGTGTTCAAGATCCTTATAGTAGAAACCTAAAAACAGTTAGTCTGGGTGGTATTACAAGGGTAGAGATAGGAAACCTATTGGAGAACTTCAAAACTGATATCCTAAGTACAATAGGTTCCCAGTTGGACACCCTAAATATTAAGAAGAAATAAGAGGAGGAGAATGCAACAATTTTCATATTTTGTCCAAGGTGCAGGAGGAAGCATTCCTCAAGGGATTTCCCATGATACAACATTTCAGTTTGTGGCTTCTGCATTCAAGACCACCCAAATGAAAAATGACCATCACTTCCTAGTTTATTAGCCATTTACAGAAGTGGGGATCTTGGGGAATATTCTTATACACCTAGGAGGCCATGGCAGCCTAGGAGTCAGCCTACATACCAAGATCTACCACCTCAAGTTCCACCCTATTATCAACAACCACAACAGTGGAACTTACCGAATTGGCAAAACAAGTCTCCATAGTATGCTTCACACCACCCTTGGCTACAAGGATGGAGAGGAGGGCATACTCAAGGAAACACCCAGGCTCCACCTGTTCCTATGCCCACTCATCCTTACCCACAATTTCCACCGAACATCCAACAACTTTTGTCAGGTTTTTTTCCCCCACCTTTACCTCCTATTCCACAACAACCACAACAATACCATAATACAAGCTCCCCAAGAATGACATTATTAATGGAACAACCGGTGCCCAACCTGAATAAAAAACCAACTCAACCTCTTCCCAATGTTGAGCTGCAAACCTTCCTGACATATGTTATTTCTCTCGTCCCATTACATGAGATTCAACTAAAGTTGAGAAAAGTTTTGGATAGACAAAGGCCTTCAGTAGTCATCCTAGAAGACGAAGAATATGAAACTCCCGAACAACCCACGAATGACACTAAGTGGGAATATGTTATCATTCCTAAAGACCAGGAACCAAAGCTTCCCCAAAATGAATCTTCACAGATTACAAAAGCCCCTCCTTATCCAGAAAGGTTAGCAATTGAGAAACCAACAATTCAACCAGAATTTGACATTTTAAATGAATTAAAGAATATCTGTGTCAGAATTTCCCTGTTACAAGCCATAAAGGACATTCCAATTTACAATAAGGTGGTCAAAGAATTGTGTATCAAGAAGCCAAGTAGGAAACAAAAAGATACTCCAACAATACATTTTATAGGAGATTTGTCTAAATACATATCAGAGCAGCCTAGTGTCACAGATTATGCAAACCCAGGAAACCATGTAGTAACAATAACAATTAATAAGGTTCCTATTGAAAATACTCTCATAGACATAGGGGTAGCCATTAATGTTATGTTTGTTACTACCTTGGAGGAATTACAGTTAAAACCTCTCCTTAGACCTATCCCAACTATTTTGGAATTAGCAGATAAGACAAAAGTTATACCTGAAGGAATCTTGGATGATATCATAGTTACATTAGAATCATGGGAATATCCAGTATAATTTCTTGTCATTTATTCAAAGGATATTGCTAAAGGGTATCCCGTTATCTTGGGAAGACCTTGGTTGGCCACAACCAATGCATTTATTGGTTGTAGAGAAGGTGAAATGACCATCTCTAATGGACTTTCTATACAAAATCTTACCATATACCCACCAGCTCAACCTATTATGGAGAATCTATGGTGGCTTGAATGTCCATATGAGAATGAGAACTGGGAAGAACCCATGTTTCCAAGTGATCATTCCTGGGCACTTCAGGAGCAAACAATGAAAAATTTGCTAAATCAATTTATTTCTGCTATCATGTGTGTTGATTTTCCACAATTGTTTCCAAAATTTGAGTACATGTTTGGTGAAGAATTTCAAGAAAATTTGGACCCATCAACTTTGTCTTCGACATATTTTATTTTTAATATAGATTAATATGCCACATCTTATAACATGCCTTATGAGATTAGTCCTGGGAAATTCCTACTTACAAATTTCGGACTAGATGCAGATCAACAAAAACAGTTAGTAAATTTCCTTAAACAACAATCAGGGGCATTCACCTAGGAATACACTGATATGAAGGGTATACACCCTATCACTTTCATTCATCACATATATACACAGGCATACGTAACACCTGTTAAGAAACCCCAAAGAAGGATGAATCCGACACTCAAGGATATAGTAAAAGAACAAATACAAAAGCTATTGAATGTCGGCTTTATTTATCCAATCTTTAACAGTAAATGGGTACCCCCGCTTGAAGTGGTTCCAAAGAAAGTAACTGGAAAATGGAGAATTTGTGTCGACTTCTGGGAACTTAATAAGGCCACTCTAAAGGATTATTTTCCCCTTCCCTTCATTGACCAAGTTTTGGATACCTTGTCAGGGAAGAGATACTTTTCCTTCCTGGATGGATATAGCGGATACAACCAAATTCTCATAGCACCTATGTCTACTTTCACTTTCACTTTCACTTGTCCTTGGGGCACCTATGCCTATAGGGATTTACCATTTGGTTTGTGTAATGCTCCTGCCACATTTCAACAACCAATATTAGATATATTTGTTGACCTTATTCATGATTGTGTGGAAGTGTATATGGATGACTTTACAACATATGGAAATACTTACTAGGAAGCCCTACATAATATAAAGAAAGTCCTTATCAGATGCCAAGAAATGAATCTATCCTTAATTCATGAAAAATGTAATATGTTGTTTATTGAAGGAGTAGTCTTAGGGCATCAGGTTTCATCTGAAGGGATTAAAGTGGATCCTACTAAGATTGAGGTAATCATCAAAATTCCACCCCAAAAGACTCAAAAAGGGGTAAGAAGTTTTCTTGGACATGCTGGATACTACCGATGATTTATTGAGAATTTTACAAAGATTGTTGCACCCATGTTTGGATTGCTTACAAAAGATGTTGATTTTCTTTGGACTGACCAGTGTCAAACCGCCTTTGAAACTCTAAAAGCTAAATTATCTGTGGCACCAGTTCTTAGGGGACCCAATTGGGCCCTTCCATTTCACATATCCATTGATGCCTCTGATACTACAATAGGAGGAGTATTAGGACAAAAATAAGACCACCAGTTCTATGCCATTTATTTTGTGAGTAAGAACTTGTCCCTTGCCGAGTTAAACTATACAGTTACAGAAAATGAATTCTTGGAAGTTGTCCATGCCATCAATAAATTTCACCATTATATCACAGGATACGAGGTATTTGTACATACAGATCACTCTGCCATTATATTTCTCATCAATAAACCCATTACCAATGGCTGAGTGACTAGGTGGCTCCTGTTATTAAAAGAGTTCAATATCGGTGTCCTTGATCGACCTGGAAAAGAGAACTTAGTAGCTGATTTTATTTCACGCATTAATCATGAGGGTGATGATATTCCTATTGATGATAGTTTTCCAGATGAGCATCTCTTTTCCCTCTCTATAAATACCCCATGGTTTGCAGACATGGAAAATTATTTGGCTACTAGGAAGTTACCAGCTCATTTGTCACCTCATGAAAAGCGTCGAATTATCACGCAAAGTGATAACTACTCTTAGGTTGGCCATGACCTTTTTCATACTGGATCAGACTTGATTATTCATAGATGTGTCTGAGAAGATGAGATACCAGAAATACTATGAAGTTGTCATGATGGACCATGTGGTGGCCATTTTTCCGACAAACGTACAACATATAAGGTTTTACATTCAGGTTACTATTGGCATAGCATTTTTAAGGATGCTTCCAAATATGTGAGAAGTTGTAATAATTTCCAAAGGATAGGAAGACCCACATCAACTGAGGAAATGCCCTTACATGCCCAATTTATGATAGAAACTTTTGAGAAATGGGCCCTTGATTTTGTAGGACCAATTTCACCCATGTCTCATAAGAAGAATTATATTTTGGTTTGTACAGATTATGTCACCAAGTGGGTAGAGGCAAAAGCCTTATTTAGGGCTACCGGAAAATCTGTTGTTGAATTCATTTATGAAGACATATTTACCCACTTTGGTGTTCCTCATGAAATTGTTACATACCAGGGCACACAATTCACTTCTAAGCTGATGAAGGAATTAACGGAGAAATATGGGATCAAGCATTGTAAGTCTTCTCCATATCACCCGCAAGCTAATGGTCAAGTATAGTCCACAAACAAAGTTTTGGAAACTATATTAACCAAAAATTTTCAATTGCACCATAGGGATTGGGCTGATAGACTTCCAGAGGATTTATGGGAATATCGTACCACCTGGATAAACACCACTAGGCATACCCCATATGAACTAGTTTATGGAAAACAAGTACTTCTACCAATTGAATTCCAAGTAAGGAATTTTCGTATTGTTGCACAATTGGGATTAGACCTAGATGAAGCACAGAAACAACGAGCTCTACAATTGAACGAATTGGATGAGATTAGACAAGATGCTATCCAACGGGCAATGTTAGTTCAAAACCAGAGGGGCAAGTAACATGCCAAATTTATTAAGAAGAAACAATTTCAACCCGATGATTGGGCTTTTATGTTTGATTCCTGATTCAAAACTTTTAAAGGAAAACTTATCACTCGATGGTTGGGTCCTTATGAGGTAGTTACCATGTATGATAATGGGGCTGTTAAGATAAAAACAATTGATGATGGAAAAGTCTCTTTCGTAGTGAATGGACACCGAATTAAACTTTACCATAGACCCATTTCCAAAGAAGATTTTCTACAGGTCATGTCAACCGACAAGGCATTGGCCTTAGTGGATGGGGAAGTTTCTTCTCCCTCCCCTGTTCTTGAAACTTTTTCTGAATTTTGATTGTACATATGTAAATAATTTAAAGTGTGTTTTTGTTGATAAACAATTTTAGAGATCTCTACAGGTATTTATTTCACCATGAGTGGACAACTTCAAGAAGACAAAAAGAGAAGTATTTTCCTTTAGAAAAAGATGTTGCTATATTTGAACTCTGTTGTCTGCTTAAGCATCAATTGAATAATGAATTTTTATTATGTTTAGATATTGCTTGTTGTGAATTAACCATATTTTTTGCAAGATTCCTATCTGTTAGCAACATTACTTGTCTTCGGCATCAGGACATCCAGATCTGCAGGTTGCACGAGGAGTGCCCAAGTGCAGCGCACAGAAAAAGTCCTTTTCAGACTTAAAATCAAGCGAGTGGGCATGATTATAGTGTCAACGGTCCAGATCCATCCATATAAGCAGATCAGTGGTTGGCGGGAAATCGTGAATCGAAAGTTGCACTGAAGTTAATACCATAGATCGTGCCCATATTGTGCGCAGGGGAGAATAGCGGCCGTACATCCAGAGGACGCGTGGCGCAAGATCTAGTCGTGTCAGCGTTTCGGCATTTTGGAGTTTGAGGGGTGAGAGTTTCATGTTGTTCTACATCTCGAAACCCCGAACCCCGATAACACCGAAAGCGCTGAAAGCAGGGCCCACGGTATCACGAAACCTTTTCAACCGTCCATCCAAAGGGGACACATGGTGGAAAACTGAGCCATCTCGGCATCTCGCCCATCGCGAATCCAAGGCGCAAAGAGCAGCTCTGTTATATTCGGACGCACAAGATGCTGGGAGAGTCTCAGACACGGGCCCATAGCAGCGGCGGGTGAGTTCAGGACCGTCAGATCTCAGAGGGACGTGTGGCACTAGATTGAGCCATCTCGACGTTTCTCCCATCACGATTTCAAATTGCAGGAATAGCTCCTTCCCATTCGTGAACACCGAAAGCGCCTTGGGAATAAGCATGTGGTCATAGCCCGTGGTTACTTGGGGAAAGAAAGGAGCTGTGTAAAGAAGGCCAAAGGCACCGAGTTTAGTTACAAAGGGGATTATCGCGATGTCCAAGCGCCATCGGGTCCGATCTCAAAATTGTTTCTCGCTTGGAGTAAATGATGGCAGGAGTGGGTGGTTGAAACCTCCTTTCATTCATTAAGTATAGGGAATGGAGGGTCTGGAAAGCAGTCTGTTCGAAGAAGCCCTGTGTATCGAATTTTTCAAAGAAGCCATGCCGAAGTCCTCGACTCGACAGAGAAGTCTGCGCACGCTAGTCCAGCACTTAATGGCTCAGCTACCCTCCTTACAAGAGCCATACGTAGTTAGGGTGGTGCTTAAAGAAAGATATCAGTACAAGTTTGAATGAAGGGACACCAAGCTTTGGGTGACTGGACACGCTTCTGTGAGGTGAATTTTCCTGAGTATATAGACTTAGTTCTAGTTTTTGTAAAGCATCGATGGTTGAGCAAAGCTCCCGATTGTAAGGTTTTGATGAAGCGCTGGTCGCTCTGGTTAATGTATAAGGCATTTGAGATTTCTTACTTTATGGATGTCAGCTTCCCTTCCATCTCTTTGTTTACTGTGTTAGAACAACTCGGAATTGGAGGATCCAGTCGAGTTGTGACTGTTATAGGATGATGTAGGTTGGATCACTGTAATAGTCACATTGTTTCTAATCGGTTCTTGTGATGTTCTCAGCGTTGAAATGACTTGGAATTGAAGGATTCAGTCGAGTCACCCCTCAGCTCCTTGAATCTATGGACCTAGAGGATCTTGGCTTCCAAGTTTTTCATCCTCAAGCTTCCGAAGGCCTGTTGTCCAAGGTAGTCTTGCTCACCCTTCTCACAAGTCTTCCTTCTTCCACCCTTTAAGCATTTACTGACAGAAGTTGGATCAAGACCTCCCTTGCTTTCTACATATCAGGCCCAGTTTACCGAGTTAAAGCTATATTTTCTTGATTCTTTACCCATCTAATCACCCCATTAAACAAATCGTGACATAAAATTGATGGGCGTTGGGCTCTGCTCCTGCAAGAAATCCAAGAGTGACTTCTGACGCTAACATTTTTGACGCCGTTGCCGGGGACGAAGTTGAAAATTTTCCCCAGGATTGAATGACATTGAGCCTTTGATTCTGAAGGTGCATCAGGTATCAGAGCCCTTGAAGATTTCTACTGTGCACCTGGCGACTCCATTGTGACGACTCCGCTGTGGTGAACCTGCTGAGTTAATTGTGACTTTCAGAGGTAGACACACATGGTCTCATCCACAGCTGCCTCTAGCTACACCCGAATCTAATCCAGAGGTGGTTCTCAGAAAAGGAAAGGCCCCTAAAGAAGAATCTTCCATCGTCGAACCAGGTAATTCACCATCTCCTTTCGTAAGAACTCCATTTTCTCCTCCTGAGATTCTTGACCGTCCTCCTTTCAAGGTGTCATATTTCCTAAATTTGGGAGTGTTCCTGCTGAGTTTTCCCCTCCTGGTCTGGGATTGGAGGGAGAAATCCTTGTCACTCTCCTCTCCTCTGAAGTTGTACCCTGGTATAGACCCAGGACCATAGAAGATTTCTCCACTCCTGCACAAAGAAAAACGCCTGCTAACTTGAGCTCGTTAGCTTTCTCCTTAAATCCTCTCTTGTTTCCCACTCCACTTCGAGACTCATTCCCAGTAGCCACTTCGCGAACTCCTTCTCCTCCAAGCTCTCCTTCACCTAATATTCCTATGGCTAGTGCTAATCCTCCTCTAAATAGAATGGACGCCATAGTCGCTGCCAGATACGCCCCCTTAATCCTACCCCATCCTATGAATCCTCTCCCTGCTGGGGATTACCTAAAATACATGCCCAAGTTCACTGGAGAAGGAGACATAACTGCGGAAGAGCACTTGGATGCTTTCTATAGCTATGCAGACAACCTAAACATTGAAAATGAAGATGTCTGGATGAGAGTCTTCGTCCAGAGCCTGGATGGTGAGGTGAGAAAATGGTTTAGAGGAATGGCCCCTGGATCTATTGCTGGGATCGAAGCTCTGGATAGTGCTTTCCTGAGGCAGTGGGGAGATAGGAAGGATTTCATGTATTACATGACAGAGTTCGAGTCTTTGAAGAAGATGGATGGAGAGTCTATCTCCGACTTCTCCAAAAGATTCAATAAGATGTATAATAAAATCCCTACCGAAATAAAGCCTTCAGAAGCCTCGACCAAGATCTCTTATGCTAGTGCGTTTGGCCCCAATTTTTGTCTGTTACTGAGAGAAAGAAGAGCCACCTCCTTAGCTCAAATGCAAGATGCGGCCATAGAAGTGGAATCCAATGTATTAGCAGCTGATAGACTGAGGAGCAAGGCCGACGTAGACAAAATAAAGGGAAGTTCGGAAGCCTCAACTTCTGGCCCATCGGTCCCCCACCCTCAAGTGGATGAACTGACCAGGATGGTGAAGTCTCTGTCTGCAGAGATGGAGAGAATGAAAGTGGAAGGGCGGAAAGCATACAAGGCCCCCCCAAACGCTAAAAAGGGAGGAGGTTTCAGGAGGCCAAACAATATTAATTCCCCAACTATGCAAAGGGAGAAGGGAAGAGACAGAGAAGACCAGAAGATTCAGGCCCCTTTTCAAAATAGTTTTGTGGCCGAGGGAGAAGAAGGGGAAACATATGAGATTGATCCTGAAATCCATTGCTTCGGGGACACTCCTCCTTTTACTCATCTCACCCAATCATCATACGAGGAGTCTCTCATGGGCAGTCAACTAAATGAACTGAGTAAGGGAGACAAGACTAGTGGCGGCCAAGGCAGGTATGATCTGCGGTCCAAGAAAAAGACTATAGAACATGACGTTCCTGAGCGGTCCACTAGAATAGAGAAGCCTGCTAATGAAGCAGCAGACAGTCACAGAGGTAAGAAGACCCAACTCCTCTCTCCCATTATCTAGAGTCATGCTCCCGAAATAAGAGAAATCCCAAAGCTCTCATCTTCTTTTAATTTCTAGCATGAAATTCAAAAAATCAGAATCCCTGTGCCCCTGACATAATTGATTAAACATGAAGGGTTCAAGAAACGCTTCTCTAAGCTTTTACAATCTGAGGTCTCATGCCTTCTCACAGACTCCATCAATTTACAAGATGAAAAGCCTGCAATTATTCTAGGTCCTATGGTAGAATATAGGAATGACTCATCCCCTCCCTTCTACACTTCCTTGAACATACATGACAAGGTATTTCACAATTGCTTGATGGATTCGGGGGATTCTCACAACCTCATGTCCAAAACTGTCATGGAAGAGTTAGGACTAGAAGTCACCCGAGATTATCATGATCTCTATTCCTTTGACTCCAGAAAAGTTTAGTGTCTAGGAGTTATCAAAGACTTGGTCGTGACCTTGTTTCAGCTGCCCATGAAAAGTGTGGTCATGGATATTGTAGTGGCCGATGTCCCCCCCAAGTTTGGTATGCTGTTATCAAGATCTTGGATAAAAATACTAGGGGGAACCTTGCAGATGGACCTCACATACGCTACTATCCCAGTGTTTGGAAGAGAGCATAAAAGACTATACGGGGAAGCCCAATTGGCCTATATAATCAGTGATGAGGCCAACCCTACCAACCATCCCATTTTCGCCTTAGATACTGATTTAGGTTCCAGTGTGTTTCAACTCACTCATACTCCCGAACCTCCTCTTGAAATCATAAAGCAGCCCACCATTTCCTCTAAATTTCCTCCCTCCATCACCCCCATCTGGAAAATGTTCTTTGATGGAGCCTCTTCCAGGGAAGGCGCTGGAGCTGGGGTGGTTTTTGTGTCACCTGCTCAGGAAACCATATCTCTGTCATACAAATTAGAATTTGAAGCCACCAACAATGTGCCAGAGTATGAAGCTCTTGTCCCGGGGTTAAGAGCCGCAAGGGAAATGGGAATTCAGGAGGTAGCAGTGTTCAAAGATGCAGAGTTGGTGGCCCAACAGATCAGAAACGCCTATCAGGC
>JZKD02S0537329.1:241622-255222 GCA_000966675.3 Picea glauca
TTTCTTGAGTCTTTACCCATCTGATCACCCCATTAAACAAATCGTGACATAAAACTGATGGGCGTTGGGCTCTGCTCCTGCAAGCAATCCAGGAGTGACTTCTGACGCTAACACCATCTTCCTTTCTCTCAAGGCATCTTTAATGGAAATTGCTCATAACGTCCACCACTAGACGATATAAGGAAGTGACACCTTGTCTTATCAAACCTAAAGGTTACTCATACAATTTCCCCAAGAACACTGCGTAGGTGACTAAAGTATCTTTATGAAAGAGTAGCAAGAAGGTATGATTAGCGGTTAGCCATGGAAACATCAATATAACTTTTAAAAAAGAAGAAAGTGAATAGGGCCTGAAGATACCTTTATGTTCTTTTCCAATGGTACCATCCACTACACACTAAAAATGATTGATTATACCATATCTTTATATAGGATATGTCCACTTAAGTATCCCTTACATCAGGACAATCTATAAGGAATACATAAAGAAGAGTCATCCTCTAACATAAATATCATCCCAGTCCTAAATACAAATTTTCAAAGCTACCTCCCCATCTTCTTGCAAAAAGAAATCTTTATATAAAAATCTTAAAAGATGGTGGACCAATCTCTGTTGTAAAAGGGTGTAAGAGGCTAACTCGCTGGGATACTGAACAGGTCTGTTGGCAGCGGGTACCGGCCTATGGTATGACTAGGTAAACCTGTAGGAGTACTGAACAAGCTTGCTGGAAGTGAGACATTCTACCTAGCGAGGGTGATGATCTGACAAACAATAAACAAAATTCCTAAATCTTAAAACTTGTCCTGATGTATGACATTACTTGTAGGAAAAGTTGAAAATAAGTCTGCATGGTTAAGCAAAGGTAAATAAACTCCATCACTCTGCCATTGGGAACTAACTTTAAGAAAATCCTAAGACTCTCTCACCTACCTCTTCCTAACTATATGTAGGATGTTTTGTCCTATAGGTGGGGCCATATTTTAACCGTCTCTTCAGACTAACGTGTGAAATTTATCTCTACACTTGGAAAACTGTAAATCTTAGGCTATTGGGAGAATTGACTCGTTCCCTATATATTTGATTGTGAGGTGTCACAATACATAGGAGTGGGGAAGGGGTTTCCTGAGATAACAAATGATAGACATTTCCATCTATATTACAATCCATGAGAAGAGGAAGTAGAATCTCTGTCAAAAATTCTATCATATTGTTTTTACGATATCCTGGGCTATTATATCATCAGTTGTTTTTATTAGTATGCTAAATTCTATACCGCTGACATCACTATGTGTTATAAGTCTGTTGTGCATTTTTATGTTTATATAATGGAAGACTGCTTAACTGGTTCTTTGTGACAATTACAGATAAAAAAAAAACTATTAAATGATCACTACAGATCTGTGTTACACGCCTATGAACAGAGGAACAAGTTGTTTTATATTATTAAAATATCGATGACAAGGAAATCAACAATGGATAGTCCTATTCACGCTCATCCTGTCCATGCTCCATTCTCCTATTCACCATGACTTCCAGAAATTTCCCAAGATAAGTGCTATGGGTGAATGCCCATTATGATGGGGATAATTTCCACTTGCATAGGGGGACCGGATGGAGTGCCATCTGGAAGACCAGATGAAGTTCCATATGGAGGATCAAATGAGGTATGTATATACGGTAAATGACCACGATTGCATGCAGAAATGATCGTTCGAATTGATACACCTGTTGCAATGGTAAGTTAAGATGGGTTGAATGGTATATTTTTCAAATTCATGTTGGTAATTGAATTAAAAAAATTTAATGCATTTTTATGATCAAATGTCCAAGTCGAATACTTGGAAATTGATCTAATTCTCACATAATTTCATTTGCCTCCAAAGTACACCACCATTCAAAATTCAAACGTAACGCAATCATAATCGCACAAGGTGATTGTGTATGATGAATTCGCCCACGAATTAAACCGTTTCCACTGCAATTGCATTAAAAACTGGGTACTCTACCCCAATTACCATTTCTCTCATCCCCTATTTTATGTGTCGCGCTCACCCTTTGCCTGATTACTTTCTCCTACTCATTCTACGCACTGTAACCATGCCCAAACGCTATGAACCATCCTCCTACGCCGAGCTCCTCGACATTCCAGAATTCACAAAGTGTAGAGAGATCTTCCTTCACGCAGGGTGGGAACCATTATTGGCTAGTCTGTAGGGCCACAACGATGGTGTTTCACTACAATTCTCTCTTGGTTTCGATGGGAGACTGGCTCGCGTTGGGTCTCTGACCTTCTTGGTCTCTGAGGAATCTATTTCCTTAGCCACAAAATTTCCATGGGTTGGGGATCAATGGTTCAAACACCATCAATTGCCACGTCCAAGCTATAACAGAGTGTTCAAGCCTGAATTTCAAAACATTTCTGGAGCCAAAGGGTACTCAAAAGAATGGATCAAGGATGAATTGATTAACCCCTTGATCATAATTACCAGGCTCATCACTTGTGAAGGTAGGTTCTTTATTTTCAAAGCTTGTCATTTTTGTCTGTTATCCCATTTTAATTTCAATAAACCCTTGAATTTTCCTTTCTACTTCTTGAAAAGTCTTGAGAAAATGTCTTCCCAAGTTCGTAAAAATTTCTCCAACCCTCACAATAGTTTATTCCACCATGGCCTCATTAAATTTCTTGTTATTTTGAATTGACAAAACAAAGCAAGACATGGGATGAATTCCTCTACCAATTCTCAAACCCCCATATCACAGTCAATACAAGCAAGAGATCAGTCGATTTAGGGGCTGTCACCCCATCTAAGCCTCATTCTCCAAAAAATCCAAACCCTCCAACTCAAACTATCTCTCTGTCTGATCAAAAGGCTAAGAAAATTATTGATTCCCCTGCAGCCTCATCTGGTAAGAAAATAAAAAAGCTTGCTAATAATTCCCCATTTCCTTCAACACTTGTTAATCCTCAACCCAAGAAGCTCCAATATGCATTTCAACAAGATTTCCCTTTAGTCCCTACAAAGAGGAGAGGATCCAATCGATTCAAGGGGGGATCTTTTCGAAGAAGCACCCAAAGTATGAGTGGCAAACCCAATGTAAAACTTCCAAGCACTTCGGATCCTATCCAATTGTCTTCCGATCATGAGAGCCCCCATAAAAGACTCAGAGAAGTTTCTACAGAGGATTTAATCCCAATAAAGAGGTCAAATCTGAACCTATTACACCTAGTCTCCCTCACAAAAACATTGTTACTCCTTCCTCCCAGGTGCCTACATCGTCTTCTAAAGTTGATATACCTTCTACATCTGTCAAGGAATCCAAGCCTTCTTCTCTTGAACCATCTGATCATACCCCAGTTATTGAGAAATTGTAACAAGAAAATGCTCTGTTGCTTCAACAATTGGAAGAACGAAAAAATATGGATAGGCAACTGCATCATGACAATGTTGTATTGCAAGTAAAAGTGAATTCTCTTCAGGGATTGGTTGATCAGATGACCACCACCAATCACAGTCTCCAAATGCAATTGAAACGTCATAAAAGGCCTAAGAAAAAGTCCCTAGGGCAAGAGGAAGAAGCTTCTAAATCCAATCCACCCCCTCCTTCACGAGTATAGTTATGTTGGGTGATCCATTTTTGTTTGCAGAGGGACTTGCAAATCCTTAGACGTGGGGGTAATGTTGGGTTGGTGTTTTGACTATTTTTTCCAATGGCCGAATCATTTTTTCATGCGACATTATATATGCTATGATCTCATTTAGCCATTTTAAAGGTATTATCAAGCTTTATATATCAATTCGCTATGGAATCGCATAAGGTATGCATAATTATCGTTTTTGCAATGATTTTACGATCAATTCATTTCAGTTAAATGATTACGAAGATCTAACATTCTATTTTTCTTGCAACAGGTCGGAATCGCGATCCGATCCTCCATCTAGTCCCTTGTTCGACACTTCATTCAACACTTGATCCGACAATCCATCTCGCACTCGATATGACACTCAGAGTGCATCAGAGCTGGTGGTTGGTACATTGGCGACCTTTGATGGACAAATCGGGGATATGGGTTTTATGCCCCCCTCATGCCCTCCATCTATGGAGCTCGATGCATCTCAAATTGGGTAGTTGCAACGACCGTCGAGTGGCACACAAAGACTGTTAAGAAAGACGCTGTTGTTAGAATAAATTTAATGAATTTATTGTTTTTAGAGAGAGTCGACCCTTCCAGTGGTCGACCTCTCAAGCTATGTAAACATCTATAAATACTACTTTCCATGACATGAAGAGGGACAATTTTTTTTTTTATATACAAACATTATCACCATTTTTTTATATACTCTGTTTTTATGATTAATGCCAGTGCTGCGTTAGCTTAGCGACTGCGTTTTCCTGTTAGAGTGTTGCCACGACCTTCTGGGGGGCCCACTAGTGGTCTGGGTGATTGTTTATACCAGTACATATTTACATTTATACAGCTTCCTTTCATATTTCTTAGATTTCGAATCGCTTATTTACTGTGTAAATTTCTCAATTTCAAATTACTTGTTGTGTGTATCTTTTAATTGCAGATCATGTGTCTAATTCATCTCCCTGTACACCTTCTCTTATTTGCAGATTACTTTCAGAATGGTGTGTATATCATAGAGGGACGTCCATGGTTGTGTGTTAATTATTAAACTCCTAATATTTTGTTTGCAGGTTGTAGAAGTTGTTTAATTACACTGTCATGTCTTTTTTCTCTCTAGCTGTAAATTACTCTGCAAAGTACTAAATTAGATAGGTTTATTTGTAATTGCAAATACTCTCTATAGGTTTGTTTCATTTGTTAATTTTGCTTCAACATGATAGGATAGAAATGGATTTTGAGTTATGATTTCTAATAACATCTTGGTTGATTTTGAGTATGATTTTTAATGATAGCTTAGTTCACTTTAGGTTATGATTTTTAATGAAATATCAGTTATGAATTTGAGTTGTGGATTCTAATTAGCGTTAGTCAAGAGTTTGTAGGTTTGCATAGAATATTTTCATTGTCATCTTAAGTATGAATTTGAATTAGGATTTTTAATTAAGTGTTAATTATGAGTTTATAGCTTTGCTTGAGTTAGTGATTTTGAACATGGTACTTTCCAGTAGTTGTATGATAAAGTGAATGATTGATGTTGAATATTTTCTACACAATGTTTAAAAATCACATGGATTCCAAGAACACCTAGTGTTACTTTTATGATGGAAAAACTCTCTATAGATTGCCTTATCCATACTTTACATTTCTCTATAGGAGCTAGCATTGAGTTAATTCCACTTGAATTATCATTGATAGTTAGATGCCATCGTGATGTCATTCGCCACCGAAGACACAATCATCACATTTGAATACTGTCACAATACTCTTGCTTTTATTTAAGTAGATTAATGTTTATTCTTTGCTAGATAGAAATAATTGTGAGTTCTTTTTAAGAATAGAGTTCACTTGTCAAGATAGTTTTGATAGATTAATTGCTTACTTTCTTACTTGCTTGTTCATTCAGAGATGGATAGATCAAATAATTCAAAAATATATTACTTGTTGTTTTCTTATTCAAAGAGAGATTGAATAGATTAAATAACTTTGAAATAGATTACTTGTTAGTTGCTTATTTAGAGATTGTTTGTAGTCCTAGATTGTTTAAGGCTACTTAGGTCAGATAGTTCATAGTTCTAGAATTGTTTGAAGCTCATTAATTGAAGGTTGCTTTACATAGAATTTGATGTTTAAATAGATTTTAAAAGTCATCTATTTAGAAAATATAATTGTAAATTAAAAAGAATGTTGATCCCTAGGGTAAACTATTTACTTAACTAGAAAATATTCCCATTAACTCTTCTTTCTGCCTTGGCTCATACTGTGCCACAACTCTAAGTTTACTTACCCCAGGTTGACAATTTAATTGAGGGAATTAGTACATATAGAATACCCATCAGTCTCCCTCCATGCCCTAGCATGTATTTCCTCTCCATAGACATTAAAAAACAAGGGCTACATCAAACATAGGATAGTAGAAGTGTTGATTGATAGTGGTAGCACCCATACATTTATTCATCACAGGATAGTTGAGGAGGTCAATTGCTTTGTCAGACCAGTTTATAATTTTCAAATTCTCATCGCTAATGGTGGTACAATGAAATGTGGGGACCGCTGCAAGAATGTCAAACCCCAAATGGGAGATTATCACCTAAAAACTCACATGTTCTCCATTTCCATGGGTGGCTGTGATATTGTCTTGGGTGTTGAATGGCTTCACAACTTGGGGACCGATTACCATGGATTATCAAGAATTATATATGAGATTTACTAAATATGCTCACACCTATAACCTCAAAGGCCTACAAGTTGGCTCCCTAGAAATTATCAGTTCTTAGCAGATGAAGAAACTCTTGAAGAAAGGTCACCATGGTGTGATTTCTCAACTTAATTACATCCAGGTACACGATCAATCATCCCTAGCAATACATCCTGATCTACAACTATTTTTGGATAAGCACCATGGGATCTTTGAGACACCCACATAACTACCCCCCTATAGGGATGAGCATGATCATCACATCCCTCTCCTGCCAAGCAATCAACCCCCCAATGTACATCCCTACAAGTATCCATTTGCTCAAAAAAATAAATAGCAAAAATAATGCAGGAATTACTGGAGGTGGGGGTAATTCGCCCAAGTACAAGCCCATATTCATCCCCTGTTGTGATTGTCTTAAATAAGGAAGGGTTGTGTCACATGTGTCTATATTTACAATCCCTTAATAAATTAACCATTAAGGATAAGTTTCCCATTCCTATCATTAATGATCTGTTCGATAAACTCTAGGGTGCATGTTTCTTCACCAAACTAAATCTTCGCTCAGGATATCACCATATTCAGATGAATGAAGTAGACATTCCCAATACTACTTTCAGAACTCATGAATGGCATTATGAATTATTGGTAATGCCTTTTGGCCTTTGCAATGCCCCATTTACCTTCCAAAGTCTCATGAATAAACTCTTGAAGCCTTATCTTCGACAATTTGTTCTGGTTTTCTTTGATGACATCCTCATTTACAATGACACTTGGGATGCCCATCTACACCATGTGGAGACAATACTTCAATTTTTATAGGACAATTAATTGTTTGTCAAAAAGACCAAGTGAGGTCGAATACTTGGGACACATTGTGGGTCATGATGGGGTAAGGGTGTACCCCAAAAATATTCAAGCCGTGCAAGAGTGGTTGAGACCCACGACTTTGAAGCGCCTTCAAGTTTTCTTAGGCCTCACATGATATTACCATAAATGTTTCCACCATTATGGAAAAATTGCCAGGCCATTGAAGGACCTTCTCAAGAAGAATGCATTTCATTGGACACAGGCAGCGGAGCAAGCCTTCACAATGTTAAATCAGGCCATGTGCACTACCCCCATCTTAGAATCCCCTAACTTCAACAAGAATTTTGTGGTGGAATCAAATGCTTCTGGCACTGGTATTGGCACATTTCTCACACAAGATGGTAAACCTCTTGCTTTCACTAGCCAGGCTTTGAGTGGCTTCCATCTAGAAAAATCTACATATGAAAAGGAAATGATGGCCATTCTCCATGTTGTGCACATGTGGATATCTATTGGGACATTGTTTTCATATTAAAATAGATCACCATAGTCTGAAATATTTGTTGGAGCATCGATTAGCCTCCACAGAACAAAACAAGTGGCTGAACAAAATGACAAGCTATGATTATGAGATCATATATAAAAAAGGAAAAGGCAATGTAGTGGATGATGCGTTATCCAGACAATATGAGGATGAAGACTCCCTCTTTTCCTTATCATTATCTGTTCCTAATTGGATTGAGGAAGTGCAACAAGAGTGGATAATACACCCAACCATATCATAGGTAATTCAATGACTTCAGGAGGACCCTAACTGCCTCCCGCCAACTACACTTGGTAAGACAATATCCTCCGATATAAAGATCGCTTGGTTCTGTCTCCATCTTCATCCCTCAATCCTAGGATCTTAAATGAGTTGCACTCATCCTCTCTAACGGGTCTCTCAGGATTCCAAAAGACATATTCTTGTGCTCGTTGTTCTTTTTTCTGGGAAGGCATGAAGAAGGACATCCTTACCTTTGTAACCGAATGTGATGTCTGCCAACACAATAAAGGTGAAACTGTCAAGATCCCCAAAGCTATACAAATGTTACCCATTCTGACCTCCATTTGGATTGACATCTTCATGGACTTTATAGTGTGCCTTTCCAAAAGAGGGTAACAAGTCAGTCATCATGGTTGTGGTAGATTTCCTCTCCAAGTATGCACATTTTTGTGTTGTACCAAACCCTTTTACACCAGCTATGGTAGCACCCATTTTCATTGATCATATTTTCAACTTACATGGCATGCCAACATCCATTGTGTTCAATCGTGACCCAACCTTCACCAACACATTTTGGCAAGAATTGTTTAAATTATAGGGAACGCAATTAAACATGAGCACAACCTACCACCCCCAAACAGATGGCCGAACAAAAGTTGTCAATAAATGTTTGGAAACCTACTTGCGTTGTTTTTCTTTGGAAAAACAACATAATTGGGTGCAATGGTTACCTTTGGCCGAATGGTGGTACACCACTTCCTATCATACAACCACCAAAATGACACCATATGAAACAATGTATGACCAACAACCACCTACAATCACTTCATATATTCTAGGCACATCAAAGGTCCAGACTATTGATAAGTTGTTGTAAGGTAAAGAAACTACCCTCGCAGCTTTGAAGGATAACCTCCACGTGGCCCAAAATCGTATGAAGCAACATGCTAACCAACAATGTTCCGAAAGGGTTTTCTAAGAAGGTGATAATAAGTTTCTTTGACTCCAACCTTACAAACAAACATCGCTCAAAGCACATGTACACCACAAGTTAGGAACAAAATTTTATGGTCCCTATCAGATCATCAAACGTGTTGGTCCAGTTGCCTACAAAATGACACTTCCAACTACCTCCAAAATACTTTTAGTGTTCCATGTTTCCTGTTTGAAGAAAGTGGTGGGTCATAATTGTCGGGTTCAAACCATCTTGCATGAATTAGATGAAGAAGGCTCCCTTTTGCTCCAAATAGAACCAATCCTCAACGTGTGGGAGCATCACTTGCATGCCAGAGCTATCAAAGAAGTGTTGATCAAGTGGAAGGACACATATCCATAGGATGCGACTTGGGAACCAACTACCATATTGCAACAATTTCTGCATCTTTAGCCTTGAGGACATGGCTACTTTTGAAGGGGGAGGGAATATTAGGAGCCAATCCTAGACCCTCTTAGTTGGTCATTAGTTAGCAAGATATATTTTCCATGTAATAAAGGTCGACATTAGTTAATAATTCATATTGAATAAATGTGAACAAGTCAATGTAAGAAGACCTTATAGCAGCTTCCGCTTCTAGAAATATCTTCCTCTAGAATGTTCTCTAGAAGATAGAATTAGTATAAATAAGAGTATGAGATATGAGAAAGGAGGTATTGAGAATCATTTTAATAGAGTATTTCTTTGCTTAAGCTTCCCCCCTCGAAGCTCCCATTTCAATAAAAGGTATCATTTTTGGTGTGCTCTTCTCTATATTTTGTTGTTCCATTGGTTAATTTTGTGATATTTCCTATCTCTATTCAAAATAACATAGCTCAGTGCATAACACTACTTATCTGCCATGTTGTCGGTAACCTTCATTAGTACTAATTATTTCTCCCATATTATTTGAAACCTCTCCCGCTACGATTTCTGGGAGATCCAAATTATCTCTGCCCCCTTCTTGAAATTGTTCAACTTTAGTGAAATATGAGGAATAACCAATTAATTTCATATGTGCAGTGAATTTGTCATTCGGGTCAAAACCATTAACAAATTTGGTTTTTGTTAATCCAATATGGTTAAGATGTCTTGCAAGTTCGTCGAGGTGTGTTACGTGCTTGAATTCTCCAATTTTCCATGGTAAGGGTATGAAATTTTTTTTCCTCCTCTTGTTGAAGAAGAAAATCGGAGAAGAAAAAGTTTTTATTCACCTTCGAATAACTTGATAACAATAAATTCCTCAGAAGTCTCATAAATTCATTTCCCAAAGAGAAAGGTGGCAGCCTCAAGAGATAATCTTAACATACTAATGTCGAAGATCAAATTTTTGAACTCTGAAATGAAATTATTGTGAACCAGATAAAAGTTATATTGAGCTTTGTGTCGATAGAGGACTGAATACCATGCGTAAATTGGTTCCATATTAAAATCAACATTCCTTACCCTCAACAAGTCTTCAAATACATAACCATAAGCAATGAAAAATATGAGGTAACAAGTCATATAGAACTTTCGAGTCTTTTTCAAACTATCCAGTTGAAAAGAAACTTCACTCGAAATAAGGTAACCCAAGTCTATAATGGCTTTCTCATGCAAAGAAAACTGCATGACATATATTATATTTCTTGGTACATATGTAGTAGATTCTAGACCAACAATACGAGCAAATAACCATGCAAATTCTTTGTTTGGGTATTTTAGCGAAGTTACCTCAATCCTGGAAATACCAGGGTTATTGCTTGGGTCGACCAAGTAATTTTTTAGAAACCTCTCCCCTCCTCTATGTCGTTTCAAAAATTTATTGGCCTCTTCAATTTTAAACAACAAGGTAGATGTAGGGAGTCATAACATTTTGGAAAATGTTGAAGGAGCTAAAGAAATGGGTTGATGTCCTTGCAGTTGAATTATTTTTATCTAAGAGTTGAGCTTATCTTCACACCATTGAACAACTTCTTTGAAATTTGTTACTTATGGAATGCAAACTGCTAATGCTATGCCTAAAGTCCAAATTAAGTTTGTTTTCTTGTCGGTTAGAGAAAGAGTCTTGTAGTAATTGTATGCCATCTACCAATGAAACTCTTGATCTTCACACCCAAGTGTGTTTAGTGTGTCTTCGCAATACATCTCCTATTTCTGACTTGAAATCATTTTCTCTGCTTTTGACTTTGGAAATAGGTGGCACTACTGTCGATATTTAGACCTTGGCATATTATTTTTTACTTAGTTTCACCACGTATTGTCCTGGTAGTTCAGTCAATATAAATCTTGCTTTTAATGTTCTCACTTTGCATGAGATTTGAATTTATTGCAAGGTTTACGAGTGTTTCACGAATTTAATAATAATATTATTCTTATACAAGTGGCAGTTGATGTGGCAGGGGTAATAAATGTGATGGGAAGTGGTGATGTGATGTTGTAGTAGATGAAAAATGTTAAGTATGGAAGTGTAATATGAGGGTTGGAAAGTGAAAAATGTAGAATGCGATATTGCAGACTTGCGGACCTGCAGATATGGAGAAAAGTAAGGAGGCCCGCATTGAAATAAGAAATGCGATGAAGTATGGGAGATGGTCGTTTTACAGTTTGCGGAGGTAGAGGGTGGATTTTAGAGAATACAAGACTATGGACCTAGAGACTCAAGAAAAATTTAACATATGGTATGTGGCACCGCATCCGCACTTTATGAAAAGTGGTTAAGTATTGGGAAGTGAAAAAAGGTACAATTTGGTGAATGCGAAAGTAAAAAGTTCATTTTGTAGTACGCATAATTGTGTACTTCAGACCTACGGACCTAAAGACATAGGGGTCCGAGACTTGTTCTACCCCTGCCCCACATTGCTTGAATTTGGATGAGTGTTAGGAAAAAATGACAAAGGAGAAAAAGTCTAAGGAAGAAAAGAAAAAGAAAAATAAGGGAAGAATCTTATGGATAATGAAATGAGAAACAATAATTGATCACAAATGTGGATCAATACCTTGCTACCCCTTGCTCCTTCCTTTGACCTTTCCCACTCACACTTGGATGAACTCTCTTCTTTACCCAATCAATGATATCTTCTCACTCTGTGTGTGACACAAGCACATGAGAAAAGAATCCTTCTTTACTCCATTGTACTTTCTATGTGTCTCATCCTCTCACTTAGGATGTCTTTTATAACATTGAGTTAACCCTAAATCCAAAACCCTAGATATCTATAGTGATCAAGTGCTAAGATTAGATCTCACCTTCACATTAGATATAATAGTTAGGATTTAAATAACTCACTTAAGTTACTAATGCAAAATACTTAGGAATTTAACTTAATTAAACTCACATTAATCTAAAAGGTCATTCACTTTAATTATTAACTCATAAAGTGAATTTCCTAAAGTTATGAGAGGAATTACAGACAACTTCCACATGCTAGACACTGATTCTATGTGGAAGTACCTATCTGATGCTAAATACATCAGCATAAAAGTTATCTATTTGAGACTCATTTTGTTTGGAAGTTCCTTACTAAAATCTATTTTGACACAAATGAAAGTATATGTGCACAAGATGGCAGTGCACAAGCTGGTGATACTTCTCTCAACATATGGTTTTATGTAAGTGCCCAAAGAATTCCCAATATCCTCAAAACATAATAAATACAAAAAATGTAATGGCGAATTGGGGCAGTGAACTCAAATCAACATTCTAGTAGTTGACATAGAGTTATGATAAAAATTTGGAAACCAAGGAGTTATAAAATGCCCTACATTTCCCCAAAACCATGGACATCTCAAACACTTTTTGATAATCAACATGATCATATAATTAAACAATAAAAATATCTTTGGAACAAAGGGAGATCACACATTTCTTTTCCCAAGTCGATTGAATCCACTGATGTAAAGTTGATGTATGAGGCCAATACCCATTAAATTGACAAATAATTGCATCTTTTTAATATAATGAATGTAAATGTGTGACCTTTAACATTGTAATCTTCACCATAGTATGCATTAAAAGACAATAATTAAGGAATCAATAAACAAGTAAATATAATACAAACTATGGTCAATAGTATTTATTTTAGTCTTTAATTATCTTCCCTGATTTACTAGTAAATTTGGTCATGTTATAAAGGATTGGGATTATACTACCATTAATAGTTTTCCCAAAAATAATAGTTTATACACATGTTTTAGTTGTTTTTAAGTCATAAATTCTGCAAATTTTATTAATAAGAGGGGTTTTTATTTCCCCTCTCAACCTTCTTCGGAAAGATACAAGGCCCTCTAGGTGCTGTGATAATAAACATGACAATTTATTCATGGACTAGAGTGATATACCTTGCATTTCTCTCCCTCAACTAGAGAAGTAACTCTCCTTCCTCTAAAGTGTCTTTGAGATTTTCCATGACACATGTATTTGTATTTAGGTGTTGTTTAACATCTTGGAACAAGATAATGTTCTCAAAACATCGAGTCCATGATGAAGCTCTTTGAACAATTCTTAAAATAGTTGGTGAGGAGGGGAGCTTACCATGCAAGGGAGCTCAAATTATGGGAGTAGAATCACCAATGATAATTACCTTCAAATTTGTTCTTTCCTTCAACATTTTAAGACCCCGGATGGCCACTGTTATCACTGAAATTTCGTCCGCACAGGGCGACAAGAACTCCGCATCAGCACAGAAAAACAGTCATTCATGGCACAAGGATTAATTCCACAGCACAACAAAAGGGTCAAAACT
>JZKD02S0537352.1:0-16564 GCA_000966675.3 Picea glauca
CACTCAGTCTGGAGCTTATCCGTCCATTGGGAGCTTGAAGAAAAATGGATGGTCCATTGTGTGATAACCATTACAAAGGAGTGGCTCAAGGCTCAATTGTTGTTGCAGTAAGGGCTGTCCAAGGGCCACTCTTAATCCACTACCTTTTCTAGGTGGCATGAGCCAACATCCAGGTGGGTGAGACAACATTAGAAGTAAAATATCACTTTATCTTTAATCTTAATTTTTATATGTTTTATTTAGAAGGGTATTTTATTTGTAGATTTTGCTAGCAGATTGCATTAAAATAATGTTCAGTAGACAACCCAATGTTGTATGTGAAGTTTAGCTAATTCTCGAAACATGTGTCCTAAAAATTTAGAATCACCTATGACGGTTTCTAAACTGGAACCCACATTTCCAAACATAATTTTCAGTTTATAATCTCATAATAAGAAATGGATTGCAAAACTAGATAACTAGTTTATTATTATCGTTATTTGCAGTCAATAGTTAGCCAAATCATGAGTCGCAGTCAATTTGGAGTGAAGTGAAAGTAAGATGAAGATCAATAATTTTCTTTCTACCACTTCTCAAGTTTTTATTTTGAATATTTTTAAGGATTGTTCATTATCATCATTATTTCAAAATTCATGATATTCTTACATTTTAAAAATGTAATCACCGAAAATGTTTAACTTCTATAGCAATATAGAAGTTATAGTGATATAAAATAAAATAGTTATTAACTATTAATATAATATAGAATTATTTAAACCATAATTTTTAAGAAACATTTTTTTCTTTTTCTACTGATTAATGATAGCATTTGGTAGAACTGCCAAGAGTATTTGTCTCAGTTGAATATGAAATATTGTATATTAAAGAGTGTATTTCTTATATTTTAAGTGGATATAAAGTATGATTAAATCAAAATTTATTATATAAATGTTTCTATAATATCATGCATATTAAATCATTTAAAATCACCTACAAAATATAAAATTATTAATAAATGAGTGATATAGTTGATGTAAACATTATTATATTAATTCAAAACTTACATGTCAAAATTAAATTTTAAGAAAGACTTATAATATCAATTTACACTATTCTTTAAAATCAATGTTATATAGATTAATTTTTTTTTAAATGTATTATGATGATAATGGCATAACATCTACTTAAACCAAATTTGATTTATCTAGCCTTAATAAATGTAAAAAATTACTTGATTTACTTTCAAAACAAATTAAAATATAAATATTATAAAATTTATAATAATACCAACAAATTATTAAAACATATTCAAACCTTAAAAAATGTAAAGAATTACTTAATTTAATCTAAAAAAAAATTACTTAAAAAAAATCAAAATACAAATATTATAAAATTTATAATAATACCAACATATTACTAAAACATATTAGATGTATATCTAATTTTAACATCTTTCAAATATTGAAACTAGAGCATTTTTAAATTTTAACATTCTTCAGTTTTCAAAATTAAATATACTCTAAGTGGGTTCCAACCTACCCTAATGATGATGATTCACTAGGGGGAGCTATAGGTATAGGAGTTATTAAAATATGTAACACACCCAACCCCTAAATAGTCTTTCTAGGGGTGGGGCATCGATTTTGTTTCTTTCCCTAGTTCATATTTGGTCCCCTGCTTATGAAAAACCCTCTTAAACAACTTCCCCGAAGCTCACATCTCTCACTAAATGATTAAACAAGGTAGCATGGTCCTCCTTGTGACCTCGAGCTGAAAACTGGGAGTTAAGAGCCCGTGTTATAAGGGTTTCGACACTTCACAAGTTCTCGGACTTCGGGAGTTCCTCAAAGTGTTGAAAAATTCCTAGATCACCGAACAATGGAGGAAATCAACGATCCACATCCTCCGCTGAGATCCTACAGTTAAGGAGATGGATTCAATGATCTACGCATGTCATACCTTTTTCCAAATCCCCAAAGTCCTGAAATGTCGTCGCGTTCCCCTAGCCCTTCGGCGTTCGACGTTCGACAATTGGTGTTGGACGTTCCTATATTGTACGACTCACTAAACCTTCCAAACTCCGGAGTTGTCTAAAATCTTGGGGTCCTGATTACATCACTAGCCATGTTGGCCAGGAAGGCATGAACTACTAGCTGACACACGACGAGAGTTGAGGGCGGACACGTGTCTGCGATGGGGGTGACATGTGTCATGCTCTAATAGGCACAATGGGTATGTGAATCATCCAAAACTAGGTGATATGTGGTACACATAATGCGGGTCCACGTCACATCGAATGATGTCATCGAGCCACGTCATCATAGACTGATACTGCTCGATCCTTCCATCAAACAGTCTGCAAGAATTCACGTAGATCCATAGATCTACGGTTCTCATTACTTCACATCTCCGGGCTTTGGCGCTTACTGAATCCTCTTGATGCAAATCCCCCGAAGAGCTAAGTCTTCGGACTCTCAGATATTCTGCCACGTGTCCTCTTTGACCAGCGGTCGCGATTTACTTCGGTGTTCATGACTTCGGTGATTTTCACACCTTGAAGACCCTCAGTCAAAATCCTCTGTAGTACGAAGTCTTTGTTACACCTTAAAATTACTCACTTCGATAGTGTTGCAAGTCTCATCATTACAAGTGTTGTAAGTGTTGCATCTTGACTAGAAGTGTTGCAAGTGTCACAAACATTATACTGCCATCTTTCCCATGTTGTGCATCTAATGACATCACAAAGACACTTGAGACACCCCAAATACACTTGAGACACCCCAAAGACTAGTTTTGAAGAAGAGAAGTCACTTGACAGGGAGTACAAGCCTTTTGCCATGGAGAAAACACTCAAAAACTGAATTTTGGAGAGGAGTGCTCCCCTACCCACTATCAAGAAGTGCTGGTGCTCCCTGAGCCTCTTTGGGGGAGTGCTTGAGCACCCTGTGCACCCTTTTGGGGGAGAGCTACCCTTTTTTTAGCAAATTCTGGGTTTGTTGAGGCAAATAAGGGAAGAGTCCCTCAATTCTTGAAGGTAGTTGGGTTCGAATAGATGGTCAAGGCATGATCTTAGGGGATATCCTCAACTGAAAGAGAGGAATCCTCAACTTATCCCAAATATCTCTCAAGTGGTTGGACCTCTCCAAGGTTATATAAGGAAGCCTTCTCATGGTGAAAGGTACAAGAAAGACTAGAGATTGATACCAAACTTATGATCCTATAAGTGGTATGGACAATGGAGATTGGGAATTACATCAAACTTATGATCTCATGAGTGAGATGCCATCAAAGCAATAAGTGGAGATTACTTAAGCAAAGGGGTTGGACAAGGACAACTGGAAGAAGCTGTTGCACCTTCATTCAAAGGATTGTAAGTATCTTTACTTGTTCTCATTAATAATCAATGATTGGTCTGTTTCTTTCAAACTTGTACTTGTTCCATATGATTTTGTCTGCAGTAGATGGATCTATGATTGAGCTAATCTCAGTAGAGTAGGAATTCTTTTGTATCTTTGTTTTTTCTACAGGACCTATCAGGGAGCTCAGGATCAAACCTCAGCCAGGACTTTGCAAGGACAAACGTCGTTAATAAGGTACATATCTTTCTCCTTCTCTTTCATTCATTATCTTGATTGGATCTAAAAGGAAGTCAGTGTCCATGTTAATCACTTTTCTATCTTGGTCTTAAGAGTCTAGAGACCAAGAGGGAATCCACTTGTCCGCAGGGGGATTCACCTACAACAGAAATTGGCGACTCCACTAGGGAGGAACTCTGATTTTTTCCATTCCCAGATCTTGTTTTGGCCCTTTGCCCATTGATTTGATCTTCTCCATATTTTCATGTTGATTCTTATATTTGTTTGATTGCCTCATTATGTCATCAGGATTACCCTGATTGATTGAATTTCCTTCATTTTTTGAGTTTTTGGGATTTTTTCTTAGTTTTTGGAGCAGAGTGCTCCCCTCCTATTGCTATCAAAGCGCTAGCACTCCCCTGTAGCCTTACACAAAGTGTTGGAACACTCTGGTGCCCCTTACACCAGAGCGCTACCCCATTTTTGTGAGAAATTCTCCAGAATTTTCATCTTCTGAAGCTATTTCTTGGTTTTGGCTTTTGCTCAGGGTCCGATACTCTCAGTCCATCTTGATATTGGCTTTCAAACACCCTTATTTTTGAGAATTCATCCTCTTTTGTTTAGGATTTTGACATTTTCTTTCCTCGCCTTGGAGCCACTCTTCGTCTTTGCTGACCTAGAGTTAACTTGTTGCTTTCTTCTCGTTTATCTGAATGAGTGAAAACTTTGTAACGGGTTTCAAATGTATTTTGTATTTTTCTTTCTGGTCTTTGATTCATCTTGTCCAAGCTCTTTCTCCTTCCTTTTGAGTTTTTGGCTTTCTATTTCTTGTTTGATCACAACAAGGGTGTCTTTTGGTTTATGTGAAATTTGCTTCTAGATTGCTTAAAACTCAAAAATCTTAAAGTCTGATTAGCATAGGAAGCTTTACATCTACAGGTTATTAGTAACATATAAAAAAATTAACATTGCATTGGATTCCTTATTGAGGACTATTGCATGAGGTCATTGCATCTTAGTGTTTGAAAATGAAAGGAAAATCCTTCTCCTTCCCTAAATTAGACATTCATTGAAAGAAAAGATTGTTTATCATTTCTTATGCATGTTTTGGGAACTAAGTCATAATATCATCAATCTTCACTCTCATACACCTCTGAGTAAACAACAACCACTAAAATCAACGCTTAACTAAAATTTATCAGACTTTTTACATCTTTGTTAGCAAACCTACATCAGTTTAAGGTGTAGGGATTTGGAATAGGTTGAAAGGATAACTTTCCAAAGCTATCAAACAAACTTAGCATCTTGCGATAGGGAGAGAAAATCCAATTGTCGCATAGGCTTTCTGGGATCTCCCTCTCACACCGAGGTTACACACAAGGTCGCATTCGAGAGAATTACGGAGATTATCCCTCCGTGGTTCAACTATTTGTAGTGGTCGAATCGTATATTGGGGGTCACTTGAGGGTATACCCACAATTATGTGTGGGAGCCTCTCGAGTTGATTTCGAACTTGTTATCCTACCCATACGTTTGGATCAGACTATCGACTGTACCTACCCATGGGATGACTGCGAATTGATGACCTTAGTATCCATAATCTTTAGGGTATCACACAAGGTAACGGTGAAGGGAAGTCTCACTGTACCTGGAACAGACGTTGGTCAAACTCACTCGGGCTCCTTGAAGGGTAAATCCACAATTATTGCATGGAAGCTTGCACCAAGGCATAAGTTCGTTAAGCAGGTCACCAATGTAATTGATCCACCCGCTCTATCCTCGCCTCTTCCTATTTTGATCTCGCGACGTTGGATTTCATCACCAACTAGTGGTTTCATTGTGGGAAGGTTTTGTTTGATTGTTTTCTTCTCAGATTCATAGCGTGTATTTGTTGCGTTACTTAGTGGATCTTAGGTCGAGTCTGTGTTAATGGAATCAAATCTTGAGAGTACAAATGGAGGAACCCCTTCTCCTGGGGAACCTTACACCTATCCTTCTTTTGAAAACTTTGGTCCTCCATACATTGCCACACCGAGTCTTCCGAGACTCACCATCGGATTACCAGTTTGGTTGTTCCCCACTCTGGTGATCTCGAATCCTCCCAATGTTTCAACTGCACCTAATACTTTAGATGTCAGTACACCACCCACACATCAACCTCACGTCGACTTTTTTCCTTCTTCTCCCATTACGTCTCCTTCCATTTCTCCTTCTTCGCCTAGTGAAAGATCTAAAGCAAGTAGCCAGGTTGATTAGAAGAAGAAGAAACAGAAAGAGAAGAAGAAGAAGAGCCTCAAAAGGACCAAGGCCCCAACAACATCAGATGTTGGATCCAAGCAACCAGTTATTGTTAATAGTGTTGGGAGTATTGATGAGCTCAACACGATTAAAATGAAGAATCTGAAACCCAAATTCCCTTGTAGTCTTTGTAAGGGTGACCACTTTCTGAGGTATTGACCTGGTATTCCCAAGGTCTTATAAATGTGGTCCTCCACGTCATCGGCCTCTGCTAGACATGCTGGTGATTCCACGTCAACTAGTGATGTTCAGGTTGGTAAGAAGAATACAACTGTCAAATTCCCTTGTATGTTATGCAAAGGTGATCATTATTCTCACCTTTGTCCTCGCATGGACGAGGCTTCTTCTCTTTTGGAAAAAATTCAATTTCCAAAAGGATATCATAAGCTTTCCCCCAACCCATCATTAGTTGATGGACTAATCAATCCTGGTCCATCCCTGGTAAGTTTGGTTGATCAGGTGGTCAATCTAGTTTCCTCCTCGATTGAACCACAAACCCAAGTAGTTGATCCAGTTCCATCATCGATCAACCCTACTCTTCATCAAAAGGGTGTAACCCAAGTAGTGGATATGTTTTCATCCTCAGTCGACCCCACTCTCTCGTTAGAGAGTGACACCAAAGTGGTCGATCCGTTTCCACCCGTTGACCCCATTCTCCCCTTAGAGAATGAAACCCAAGTGGTTGATCCGGTTCTGTCATCGGTCAATCCCACTCCTCCTTTGACGAGTGCCAAAGTGGTTGATCAAATCCCTTCCTTAGTCAGTCCCACCCTTCCTTTGAAGAGTTCCTACATGGTTGATTTGATCCTATCATTGGTCAATCCCACTCTTCCTCTGAAGAGTGCCTGTGTGTTCGATCCGATCCCATCATCAGTCGATCTTACTCTCCCTCTAGAGAGTAAACCCGATACTGCCCACGTTTTTCTCGTTGATACATAATATACTGTGCTTGGGGGCATTCCTCATCCTCCCGCGAAACCCCCTCCAAGCAATGAGGCCATCCTTTTTGATTGGGGTGTGCTAACTAGACCTCATCTTCCCGCTCACATCCTTTCCAGATTACAGTTCAGGTTTGCAGTTGGGACGTTCCTCAAACATTGATAGATGAAGGTGCGTCCGTTAGTATTTTGTCCTCTGTTGCTTGGCATGCTTTGGGTTGTCCTCAGCTTGCGTCGGTTACATAGAATTTTTTATCTTTTAACAGAAGAACTAGTCAACCTTTAGGGACCCTTCCTTAGTTTCCCGTAACTTTGGGAGGGAAAACTGTCTTTATTGATGTCATGGTAGTCTGATACCCCTTGGATTTCGCTTTACTCCTTGGGCAGGATTATGTCTATTCCATGAGAGCGATCGTATCCACTCTTTTTCATGTGATATATTTACCTCGTGATGGAAGAATGATGACTATTGATCAACTTTTGTTCATTGGCCCTAACCGAATTACCTCCCTAAACAGTTCTTACATGCAGACAGTATCGCCCCCACCGCATGTCAATTATGTAGCGTTGTATCCCATGACTTCAACTTCTAACGATTTGGATCTGGTAGTTGACATGGAGATCTCTTCGGTAGGGCTATTGGAGCCTGATCTCCTTACCCTTTTCACGACCCTCGACATGTGTTCCTTCCAGAGTGATTTTCTTCCATCCAGTAAAGATCTATTGGAATCCATGACCAAGTTTTGTCCCTTGACATGGTGTCCTTCCAAAGCGTTATTCTCTTGGAAGCCAGAGGTCACGAGCACAGTTTTTCCTCTCTGTGGCAAGCTCGTTAAAAAATGAAACAACAATTTGGGGATTGAACCCGAAGCCCTGAGCATAGTTCTTTTCCTGTGTCAATCTCGTTAAAAAAAATGAAACATTCACCTCTCCTATCAGGTTGAGTCTTTCGCTAGATCTCGTAGATGTCGAGTCGATTCTTTCATTAGCTCTCATATTTGAACCTTCATTTCATCCACCTATATCCTTTTTCTCCATCTAGTACAAAAATTGGTGACAAACTAAACGTCGGTGAATGAATTGAAGCTTGGAGGGCATGTCTCCAGCTTTTGATGATCATTCTGGAGTTAAGCCACTAGCTTTCAAGCTGGGGGCATACCAAGCTTAGCCTTTGTTCTTTCTCGTGCTCCTAAATACGTGAGAATGCAACTGGGTAAACTTTTATTTCTTTTTCGGACCTGCATGGATAAAGGAAAAATGAACCCCTTGGAGTCTTCTTTGATATCTTTTCAGACTCTCTAAACGTGAAAAGATTGTCGAGTGATCTTGCTTCCTTTCCCACTTGTTAAAAGGTTTGAAAGGGCATCTTTCAAGTGATAATTTATCTATTTTTTGGCCTCGCGAGACTAACATTACGAAAAAGGACAACATTGGAGTCATCTTTAAGTTGTTTTCAGACTCCCTAAATATGAAAAACCACCGAGTTTACCTTCTTTGGACTCGTTAAACAATCATACATTGAAGGGCCCATATGGGATCGAACCCTTACTTCTTCCAGTTCATTAAAAAAAGGAAGAGGGACTTACCAAAGGTGAGTCATATCGAGCATGTGTTACCCTACTCAAGCTCGTTAAATTAAAAAGAGGTACTCATCTATCTAGATGGGGGAAAAATTGAAAGAAGCAAGCCAAGTAGTTTTTTGAGAACACTACTAGTAACTCTTACGGTCGCCCTTGAACACGACACTTTGTCTTTGCACACATTTTAATCTGCTGAACCTCTGCACTTAGCCAATCCTCTGAGTTTCTTTTACTCCTTTGGGTCACCCAACGAAAGTCACTGTATCCACTGCATTATCGTGTTTTGGTCCATGTCAAGTTTTTGTTGTTGTGCCTCAGTGTTCAAGGGAAGTATCTGCCTCGAGAGTCAGCCATCACAAATATCTTGTTTCAATACCTGTGTCAGTCCATGTTCATTTGATCTACCAATTACATCTCTGTGTTAGTTTCATGTCGTTGATGGGGGATACATCAAGGCCCTCCTTCGACGAGTCTATTCCTGTCGACTTCAACACATTATCCAGGAGCTAGACTTAGAAACTAGTTAGTACCTTGAGACCTGCATGCCTCAATGGCAAGCGTCCTCATGTATGAAAATGGGTTTACATCATTTACCTCTGATTGGATGATTCCACAGATGTTCGACTTCATCTCATTCATTCACATTCATTGGAATGTACTAGAGTACCTTGGGAATCATTGACATCAATGGTGATCTCCCTCGCGCTTGTTAACAATTTACATCATTGACCGGTAATCAAGTGGTTTCTGCCATGTTCGAAATCAGGGCATCTATTCACATGGTTAGATTCATACTACATCGGGATCGGTAAAAATACCCTGGGTTGAGTCATCTCTCTTATATGTACTTTGCCCCGGTTGCGAAGGAGTTCTTTTGAACTATGACACATATACTGTTACATAGATCCACTTTGTATTGGTCGTGGATATGTCTTGGCATCTCATAGATCCACTGTGTATTTTTTGTGGCTACGATCAGTTCAGGTCATAGGAGTATAGATCCACATTGTATTTGCAGTAGCTATACCATTTTTTCAATATAATTATGGACCCGCGGTGTATTTTATGGCGGCCATACCTAAAAAGTCTTTATTACTCAAGCATAGGTATACCTTCCTTGGGTTTGAAACATGTCATAATATTTGTTTGATGGTTGTGTGCAACTTTTTCCCGTTTCTCTGCATCCATACCCTTGCTCGAAAAAGTCTACATAGTACTTCAGTCATCATCGTCTTTTAACTTCATACTTTGGGGGGCAATTTGTTACACCTTAAAATTACTCACTTCGATAGTGTCGCAAGTGTCGTCATTACAAGTGTTGTAAGTGTCGCATCTTGTCCGCAAGTGTCTCATCTTGACTACAAGTGTTTCAAGTGTCACAAATAGTATACTACCATATTTCCCATGTCGTGCCTCTAACGACATCACAAAGACACTTGAGACACCCCAAAGACTAGTTTTGAAGAAGAGAAGTCACTTGACAAGGAGTACAAACCTTTTTCCATGGAAAAAACACTCAAAAACTGAATTTTGGAGAGGAGCACTCCCCTACCCATTGTCAGGGAGTTTTGGCGCTCCCTGAGCCTATTTGGGGGAGTGCTTGAGAGCCCTATGCACCCTTTTTGGGGAGCGCTACCCTTTTTTTAGTAAATTATGTGTTTGTTGAGTTAAATAAGGGAAGAATCCTTCAATTCCTTAAGGTAGTTGGGTTCGAATAGATGGTCAAGGCATGATCTTACGGGAGATCCTCAACTAAAGGAGAGGAATCCTCAACTTATCCCAAAGATATCTCAAGTGGTTGGACCTATCCAAGGTTATATAAGGAGGCCTTCTCATGGTGAAAGGTACAAGAAAGACTAGAGATTGATACCAAACTTATGATCCTATAAGTGGTATGGACAATGGAGATTGGGAATTACATAAAACTTATGTTCTCATGAGTGAGATGCCATCAAAGAAATCAATGGTGATTACTTGAGCAAAGGGGTTGGACAAGGAGAACTAGAAGAGACCGTTGCACCTTCATTCAAAGGATTGTATTTATTTTTACTCGTTCTCATTAATAATCAATGCTTGGCCTGTTTCTTTCAAACTTGTACTTGTTCCATATGAGTTTGTCTACAGTAGATGGATCTATGATTGAGATAATCTCAGTAGAGTAGTAAGTCTTTTGTATCTTTGTTTGTTCTACAGGACCTATCAGGGAGCTCAGGATCAAAGCTCAGCCAGGACTTTGCAAGGACAAACGTCGCTAATAAGGTACATATCTTTCTCCTTCTCTTTCATTCATTAGCTTGATTGGATCTAAAAGGAAGTCAGTTTCCATGTTAAGCACTTTTTTGTCTTTATCTTAGGAGTCTAGAGACCAAGAGGGAATCCACTTGCCCACAGGGGTATCCACCTACAACAGTCTCCAGACCACGAGATCACTTGCCACGTACCCACTCATCCAATGGTCCCGATTACTTCGACGTTCGCGACTTCAGCGTTCGGGAGTTTCGACACTAGACTACTCTTTTTCTCCCAAAGTAGAACTTCTTTGAAGCGCTTAACACCACCCTTCCTATATCCGATAGAACGACCGAGAGCGATCCATACTGGATCCCCAAATCAATGGCTCTCGTTAATTCGTGGATTCATCCTTCGGCTACTTTCGAGGATTGTGGAGTCAAAAGTCCTGAAGTCCCGAAATGGCTAGCTCCTTTTGGGTTGGCGCAGGGTTCCTAGGCCCTGGTCACATGGATACTTTGGAAATTATAGGGGCTAAGAACTAATTTCTTAGCAACAAAGGGTTTAAGGACATGGCCACGAGCCCTCGGTCATATGAGCAAATAATCTAAAGGAAAACAACCTTCTCTCACCAGATATTGAACTTTGGCATTCCCTCTAAGGTAAAGTTCAAGGGATTGGCAGGACTTAGACATTTCAGTCGATCCTAACCCGAATCTACTGGAGGTTCCCATTCCATAACTATCTAGCAGAAAAACTGAGATAAATTGGGAGACCATATAGATATAACAGTGTATAGAAATCACATAGGTCTTCTAATAATTTTTCAAATACTAAAAGACTGAATCATAAACACACACATCTCATCCTCACATTCAATATAATACACAGAGTATGAAAATACTTATCAACACTGGGAAATGTGAAGCAGCTGCTGAAAGGGGTGCATGTTTCCTCCCAACCATAAGCACAATCACTCCTATCGGATTTCCCACTCTCCACCCCCGAGCTAGACCATGATGCTCTAAGAGAGATTCTCTCTCTTTTCTCCACAACAGTCAGGGATGAAGGTTACTCTCCTTCTCCCAAAGAAACCGGGAAACTAGTTTTCTCTGGTCGAAGCTAGGAGGTATGCACGATTACTTCCTCAGTCATGTGTTAGCCTCATTTATCAGCTTGTAGCGAAACCCTGCTCTAGGCTTCTTACAACCAGATCGAGTTTATTTCTCATCTTGTCTTTCTCCACTTTTCAATCGAAGTCTCCTCCTGCTCTTTTCAGGCGAGTGTTTTTCTCTACTCTGTTGTCTTTCTCCTCTATCTCTCTCCCCTGAATTACCTGCTGTCTTGCCTCCCTCAGCGAGGTTGTGTGGGTCTGAATCCCCATTCGTGTTCAAGCCTGGAAGCCTTACAGATGGGTACCTTTCCCCATCTCCTCATTAATTCTTAAGGATGGCCTTCCAACTACCAACCTGACTAGTAATTAATTTCTAGATCAAAGGATTGTTGAGCGATTACACCCAGTAGGTATTGGTCTGGTGAGGGTCATTTCAACCATTCTTGGTTTCCATTCACCATCTCTTTCATTGCATGCATGGTATATCTTGGAAAACCTTCCCCCTTTCAGTAGATGTCTAACACATATCAAATTTCTATTAATAACAAAAAATTCATACCTTGACCCTTCTATACAAAGTCTCATCAAATCAAACATTCAAACATTTAATCTGCCATAGTCTCTTGGCCAGTTATAGTTATATTTACGAATTGGGGGAAACAAGGGTATTATAATCCCCTGCCCCTTAAAGGAACATCGTCCCTGATGTTCTATCTATCGATATGTTTTGTATGTATAACAATAAACAAAAATAGATTTTCTTGTCTCATGGCATCCTCTATTTCCCATGTGGCCTCATCTTGGCCAAAGTGTTTCCACTGCACCTTGACCTGTGCAATGGTTCTATTCCTGAGTGGGGTTTCCTTCCTATCTATTATGCATTGAGGTTCTGGTAGGAATTATCCCTCGGGTTCCACCTGAATCACAGACCATTCAATAATATGATTATAATCATGTACATACTTCTTTAATAAAGAAACATGGAAAAAATTACGTTCTTTCAATGTGGGAGGAAGTGTTAGTCGATAGGATACTAGTCCCACTCTATCCAAAAATTCAAAGGGTCCACAATACTGAGGTGCCAGCTTGGCACAAGCTCCCATACTCAAGGATCTTCTCCTGGGTCTAACCTGGAGATACACATGATCCCTAGTTCTGAACTCTCTATGAGTCTTTTTCAGGTCTACATATCTCTTTTGTCTATCCTGGGCTATCTTCAGATTTTGCCTGATCTGAATCGGTTGTTGTTCCATTTCCATTAGCATATCTAGCTCGATTGTAACTTTTTCTACTGGGTTGTCCCAACTGATTGGAATGTTGCATTGCCTTCCATAGAGGGCTTCAAAACAACTCATTTTTAATCACTCTTGATAGCCATTGTTGTAAGAAAATTCTACCAGTGGTAGGTAGTCCTCCCATTTATTTGGCTGATGCATTACATGCATCCTCAACATGTCTTCTAATACATGGTTTACCCTCTCTGTCTACCCATCAATTTGAGGGTGATAGGTTATACTAAAGAGTAATTTTGTTTCAAAGCCAACAAACAAAGATTTCCAAAAGTTTGAAGTAAACTTTGTATCTCTGTCGGATATAATCTCCTTAGGCATTCCATGCAGTCTGAATATCTCTTTCATGAAGATGTTGGAAATATATATTTCCTTGCAAGTTGACTTTACAAGTATGAAGTGAGAATCCTTGCTTAGTTTGTCTACAACTACCATGATGGCATCGTTCTGTTTGGTTGATCTTGGTAATCTTGTGATGAAATCTATGGAGATGGTTTCCCATTTCCATTCGGGAATTGGTAGGGGCTGCAACAGCCCTACTGGGTGTCGGTTCTCTACCTTGACTTGCTGACATTCTAGACACTTACCCAAGTAATCAGCTATGTCATTTTTCAGTCTAGGCCAATAGAATAGCTTTCTAGTGGTCGTGATCATTTTTTTATAACCATGATGACCAATATATGGTCTGTTGTGTAGTTCCTCCATTATGAACCTTTTCAAGTAGTCAATATTTGGATTGTAAAATCTTCCCTTGTAAGTCAACAATTCATCATCAAGCATCTGATAACCTTCATACTTCATCCCTGTGGGATCTTGCTTTAGGTATGATGTCACAGTATTGAAAATTGCATCTATCTTTTGTGCAGTTTTGACCCTCTCTTTGATGCCTGATTCATTGGTTCTTACAACTGCCAAGTGAACTAGTTTCATACTTCTACTAAGGGCATCAACCACCCTATTCTCCTTTCCTTTGATATGTTTGATTTCAAAATCAAAATCACTAAGGAGAGCCATCCACCTAGCTTGTCTCACATTGAGTTTTGGTTGGTCAAACAAATACCTCAACCCACTATGGTCTGTCATAAGTACAAATCTTCTACCCAAGAGGTAGTTCCTCCACATTTTCAAAGCATGCACTATGGAATCCAATTCTATACCTTGAGTCACATAATTGAATTCATGCTTGTTCAATTTTGTGGACTCGTAGAAAATCACATGTCCTTCTTGCACAAGGACTCCTCCAAGCCCTTCCTTGTAGGCATCTATACACACAAGGAATTCTTTGTTTGGATCTGCAATATTCAGTACAGGTGCATTGGTTAGAAGGTATTTCATCTCTTGAAATATTTCCTCACATTCTGATGTCAAAATGAATTTAACTCCCTTTTTCTGAAGGAATGTGATTGGGCAAACAATCTTGGGGAATCCCCTTTTGAACCTCATATAGTATCTTGTCAGGACCATAAAGGATATGATATCAGATACATCCTTTGGGGTAGGCCAATCCATGATGGATTTAATTTTGTCAGGATCAACTACCACTCCTTCTTCATATATAACATAGCCTAAGTAATGGACTTGTTTCTGGAAAAAGTCACACTTAATAAGATTAGCATAGAGCTGATGTTCTCTTAGCACTTGGAGTAATAGCTTGAGATGTTCTTCATGATCTTCCCTATTCTTGGAACAGATTATGATATCATTAATGAAAACCAATACAAACATATCCAATAAATTTTTGAATATGTTATTCATTAAGCACATAAAGTGGTCGGTGCATTGGTAAGCCCGAATGGCACCACCAAAAATTCATAGTGACCATACCTTGTCCTAAAGGCCATCTTGTGCATGTATTCATCTTTGATTCGGACCTTGGCAAGGGATACTTATTCTTGATGGTCATCTTATTGAGTTGTCTATAATCTATGCACAGTCTGAGTGTGCCATCTTTCTTTTTCACAAACAAGGTTGGTGCTCCCCATGGAGACACACTAGGTCATATGTAGCCTTTGTCAAGGTAGGGTGTTACTCGTTAAGTTCTCTAATAATATTTTTATGTGACTCGTGCATGAGCCCAAGTAGGCCAAGTGTTGTTGCCTCGCTCTGATACTAATTTGTAACACACCCAACCCCTAAATAGTCTTTCTAGGGGTGGGGCATCCATTTTTCTTTTCTTTCCCTGGTTCATATTTGGTCCCTTGCTTAAGAAAAACCCTCTTAAACAGCTTCCCCAAAGCTTACATATCTCACTAAATGATGAAACCAACTATCGGGGTCCTCCTCGTGACCTCGGGTTGAAAACTGGGAGTTAAGATCCTGTGTTAGTAAGGTTTCAGCACTTCTGAAGTTCCCGAACTTCAGAAGTTCCTAAAAGTGTTGACAAATTCCTAGATCACCGAACATCAGAGGAAATCAACGTTCCACGTCCTCCACTGAGATCCTACATTTAAGGAGGGGGCTTCGGTGATCTAAGCGCGACATACCTTTTTCTAAATCCTTGAAGTCCCGAAATGTTGTCACCTGCCCCTAGCCCTTCGGTGTTCAATGTTCGACGATTGGTGTTGGAGGTTCCTATATTGTACCACTCACTAAACCTTTCGAAGTCCATATTTTTCTAAACTCTCGGGGTCATGATTACATCACCAGCCATGTTGGCTAGGCAGGCACAAACCAGTAGTTGATGCATGGTGAGGGTCGATGGATAACACGTGTCCTCGATGGGGGTGATGTGTGTCATGCTCTAATAGGCACAATGGGTATGTGAATAGTCCAAAATTGGTTGATACGTGGCATGCATAATGCGGGTCCACATCACATCGAATGAAATCATCAAGCCATGTCATCATAGAATGATACTACTCGGTCCTTCCATCTAACGTTCCACAAGACTCCACGTAGATCCATAGATCTACGGTTCTCATTACTTCGCAGCTTCGGGCTTTGGCTCTTACTGAATCCTCTTGATGAAAATCCCCCAAAGAGATAAGTCTCCAGACTCTCAGATCTTGCGCCACGTGTCCTCTTCGACCAATGGTCACGATTTACTTCGACGTTCAAGAATTCGACGATTTTCACACCTTGAAAACCCTCAGCCAAAATCCTTCGGAATACGAAGTCTCTAGACCAAAGGATCACTTGCCATGTACCCATTCATCCAATGGTCCTAATTACTTCGATGCTCGTGACTTTAGAATTCAGGATTTTCGACGCTAGACTACTCCTGTTCTCCTGAAGTAGAAATTCACTGAAGCGATTAAAGCCACCCTTCCTATATCTGATCTAACAACCGAAAGAGATCCATACTGAATCCTCAGATCGATGGCCCTTATCTATTCACAACTTTGGACTTCGTCTACTATCAAGGATTGTGGAGTCACAAGTCCCGAAGTCCCGAAATGGCTAGCTCCTTTCGGGCTGACGTAGGGTTCCTAGGCCCTGGTCACATGGATACTTTGGAAATTCTAGGGGTTGAGTGCTAATCCATTATTAGAAAAGGGTTTAAGGACATGGGCATGAGCCCTCAGTTAGATGGGTGAATAATCTAAAGGAAAACGCCCTTCTC
>JZKD02S0537363.1:0-16564 GCA_000966675.3 Picea glauca
GAAGGAGATAGCAGAGAAGGAAGGCGAGAAAGACGAAATGCTAAAGCTGCTCATGGAGCAGAATGCTCATCTCAAAGAGATGGAGGCTGAGATGGAGAGATTACTAAAAGAGAAAGAGCAGATGAAACCAATGGAAGTCATTCCATTGAGTGCCATTCCTATCTTAGGAGCAAGCACAGCAGCAGTGATAGCAATCCCATCTGCAACACTAGTGTCATTACCAGAAGGGACAATAGACCTTGCCAAATCCATGGAGAAGATAAACCTTCAAGAGACCGAAATCAGCAGACTTAAGAAAGAAGTTGAGAACCTCTCGGAGCTCAAAACTTCCTTCCAAACAAGCCTATCCAAAGAAAAGCAGGTAACTGAGCATCTCAAGAAGGAGTTACAGCATCTCCAAAATCAAACAATGGTAGGGAAGACTTTAGCTGAGGTCAAAGAGAATGTATGGACAGACATCACCAAGTCCATAAATGAGATTTGGCCCATGATCCAAATCATGTTTGAATAGAATGAGTTGCTCCAGAGGAGCAAACAAGCCATTGAGAAAATCAAAGTGGAATTGGGAGACATGCTAACACAAGTAAATGAGATCATCAGGTTCCTGAATTCCAAGACCAGAGAAGAACTAGAAGAACTAAAGATAGAGGACAGAACAGAAACCATCCTTGAGGTCAAAAGAGTTTTGAACAAGAGGGGATTGATGCTTCAACTAGAAGAAAAAGTTCAGACCATGGACCTGGGGGTACAAAAGTTTTTCAATAAGATTGATGCTCTCCAAAAGAAAGGCCTACCTGGTCTAAAGGTCATTAATGACAAACTAATGACACTCCCGGATTACAAGAAGAGATTGGCTGAGGTGTCTAAGGAAAGTTCAAAGTTTGCTGGCGTACAAGGGAGCATCACTGGAAAAGCATTCCTGGATTCCCTTCAGTTTGACATCAGCATCCAGCACGAGATTCGATACATATTCCTCACCAAGCCCACATTCGCCAAATATACGGAGATGGACAAAGTGTATCAGAGACTGCTCAAAGTCACCGTGCCTAGTCATATCAGATGGGAGGAACTTTGCGATCTGCTCGATTAGCATATGAGCTGTCCAGGTCCAGTCACCTGTCCAGTCAGAAGAGGTTGCACAAAAACCTCGCCAACGGCCTACCCCAGAAATTCCACATGCAGTTGTACCAAGTCATCAAGCAGTTTTGATTAGTTAAATTAGTTAGACTAAAATTAGAATGAGCATGTCTTGATCAGTTATGACAGGAACGTTTGTAATTTGAATTATAAATACTTCACCTTTCAAAGTATTGAGGGTTGTTGATCTTTACACCCTGACGCTATCAGAATGTAACCATTTTTGAAGAGATCTACCATTAATAAAGAGGAAGCACTTCACATGATTCTTGCGTGTATTCACTGGTGACGTTTATTATCTAAGTTAGATGTTATCCTTGCTTTGTGATCATTTTGTTTTCTGAAACTAATCTTTAAGAGTAACGTATGTTGCAGGATTTATCTTGGATACCCTGTTTCCGACTTTAAATATTTGAATGTTTATCTTCTGATGTTTTCAATTAAGAAATTCTTAACTGCTTCTTAATTGGAAGTATTTTTCTCATCTTTTCTTCTGTTCATCATTTAAGTTATTAAAGATCCAGTGAGTATATTATCTCTCCCTGTGGAAGTTTTCCTTTATGTTTATGGTTTGTATCTCATATTGATTATAACACAGACCCCATAGCCCAATGAAGGTGTAGATTGTCTCAACCAGCTCAAAAACATTTTTACAACAAAACCTACCATTTCCTTTACCTAGCCTAACATCTTAATTAAAAACAAAGCTAAATCATATAGAGAGATCCCTCTCTGAAGCTAGAAGGTCTAGATCCGAGCTTTAAAAGCGGTTGGATAAAGTTACCTTTGTAGATTTCTTTTGTTTCAACCTCTAGGAAATTTACCAAGTGCTAACAAAACAAACATCGAAAGACCTATATGGAACTGAACCACTCCTTCTTAGGGTTCGTTAAACATATTTTGAGGGACTCCTCCGAAGGATGAGATTACATAAACAAGCATATGTTATCCTCCTCAAGCTTGTGTAAAAATAAAGAGGTACTAGCTAGAAATGGTGAGGGGAATTTTGGGAAAGAAATGTGTCTCTGTATCTGTGTTAGTGGTAGTAATAGTCGCTCTTGAACATGACACCCCCTTCATCATTGAATCCGGGTTGGGAAATTCATTTGTCTCTCATTTGACCTTCCACAAGTTCATATCTTGGGTCGTCTTTGAGTCAATGCTACCAAGACCATTTTCATGTCATTCATATGTTCAAGAGAAGTTCAACCTTGCACAAGCCATCTATCGAGTCGGCCATCTGCAATTATCAAATCCTACCATGTTGGCCTTCCCCGTGTCAGTTTCAAATCATCTTCATACTTCTATCTACCTTAAATCTGTTACTTATTCCTTGTCATTGATGGGGGATACATCAAGGCCCTCCTGTGACAAGTATTTTCCTTTCGACTTCAATTCATTATCTGGGAACAAGACTTAGAAATCAATTACTACCTTAGAACATGCATTCCTCAATGGCATGTTTCTTCGCTTTCGATGGTGGGTTCACATCATTGACCCCTGATTGAGAGATTCTAGCAAGTGCTCGACTTCATCTCATTTATTCGCATTCGTTGAATTGTACTAAGGTACCTTGGGAGTCATTGACATCAATGGTGATTTCCCTTGCACTTGTTAATGGTTTCATCAATGATCGATAATCAAGTGGTTTCTACCATGTTCGACTTCAACACCTGTAATTGCATGGATAGATTCATACCTACATACGACAGGATTGAAGACCCTGGATCTCATTGTTTCGATTTAAGTTGTGATGGAATGTTTATGATTTGTATTGGCACGTAGATCCACTTTGTATGTCTCGTGGCTATGTCTAAATATGAGTTTTCTACAAGCATAGATCCATAGTGTATTCCTGGAGGCTATGTAGAATTTTGGTGACATGGATCCACAGTGTATGATTGATGGCCATGACTGACATTTATGATTCAAATCACTTGTAGCATGAGCATGGGAATGCCTACATCAGAAATGGTATAATGTTGCGCAGATGCTTGGTTTTTTTCAGGTTTCTGATTGGTGCACTCCTTGTTTCCAACACACACACATATTATACAAAGTATTTCGGCTATCACAAGTTCTAGCCTCATACTTTGGGGGGAATTCTATTACACATTACTTTAGTCACCCTGGTGATGTTTCTATAGCATGTGTTCAGGCTTCCAAAAGGGACTTTCTTCATGGGAAAACTGACATGTTTCCTCTTCTACAAAACTTGTTTTTAGAAGGCTGGTGCAAGCCATCCATAGATACAGTGTGGAAATTCTTTATTTCCGTGGACTATCATGAAACCGACTTGCGACGTTTCCGCAGTCTGCATTATAGCCAGGATGTGGCGGTGTTTGAAGACTAAGGAAATGGGTGAAGTTCACGAAATTTCTAGAAGGAATCTTCTAGAATATGAGGTGGTGTCCATATGGTTGGGATCCTACTTGTTTCTCTGATTTGGTGGGATCATTCTAATCTCTTTAACCATCTCTCTTTCTCCTATATAATGATGGATTTCTCATGGAAAAGGTTAAGCAACAAGCAAGAAAGCAAGCAAAGAATTTATGAAGGAATAGGCTGAGAATTGTGTGAAGGATTCTATCTCAATTGATGCTTGAGGTCTCCATTTGTTCATCAAGTTATTGTGGATCATATTCATGCAATTTTGGAGCAAGTGTGTGTGTTGTATAAAAGGGTCACCAAAAGGGAACCTTGCAACATCAAGGATGTTTGGCTGTATCTTCCACTTTTACTTAATATAATATAGTGGCATGTTTCTTTCCGATAAAATCATTCTCATTTTATTACATGACTCCTTGATCACATGTATAGGTTTTCATTGAACATGTTATTGTTTCTTTCACTTTGATTGATTTGTGTTTCATTGCAAGATCAATAGAACAAGAGCACTGGAGTGAAGCAGGGACAACAAAGACATAAGGAAGCGATATTCAAAGGTATGTCATTCATCTCTTATCTGATAGTAAATTCAATGATTAAGATTAGGGAAAGCGTCATGTCATGTCTCGTTTTGTTCTAGATCTAGGTGGATCTAGGGAGATCGGTTTATGTTTTCCTTCACCGATTTATCTGACAACAGCATGAAAGACAACAAGATCGCTCGATAATATTTTCGTTTTTTAACGAGTTTGAAAAGAGATTAAAGAGTCCTCTATGATGAGATCGTTTTTCGTAAAATAGTCCTTTTGGACCAAAAAAGGGGTAAACGTATATGAGTTGGACGTCTTTTCAAATACATGATACGAGTGTGAAAGGAAAAGCATACTCGATGATCTTTTATTTTTTAAGGAGTCAAAAAATAGCTTAAAAAAGACTCCATGGAATGGTTCCATATCTTATGTTGATAGTGTTCCTAACAAAAATAGGATTAGTATGTGGTCCCAAGAGCAATGATAAATAGCCAAAAAAATGAAGAAAAAGAGCTAGTTATAGTGTGAACAGGGTTAAAATGAAGCCATATACGGGCTAAAAAATAGTGTTTTTACCTCATTTTACCCATTTACATTGGTGAAAGTTTGGAGAGCCTTTTTCTTGTCCACATTTGGAGCGGTGATTGCGAAGCGTGGAACCACATATATTGCACCCTCCATCCAGTAAACAACAAGTTGGACCTCGACTTACAAAACCCATCTTGTATTTTTGCATTGCATGCATTTTTTGTTAGTGGCAAGCCTCAAAATTTTTGAGTCTGCACGGTTGCGATTGGCCTCCTTGCGGGGTGCAACCGAATGGTTCAGTCGCTATGTCTTAAGGAGAAATTCATGATCGGTTGCGTCCTGGGTAGATTTGAGGGGCGACCAACCAGTATGGTCAAGGTCGGTCGCACTATTGACCAATGGAGGTCGTGACCAAACAAAGTGGTCGGGACCGGTCACCCTGTCTTCTCATGAGGGTCGCAATCGAGTGTGTTTTTTGACATTTTTGCAAAGATTTTGATGAATATTTTTGTGTGAATACGTTCTAAAAACAAATTGGTGTTTGTAGCAGGTCTGAGAAACAATGTTGGAGTGGAGAGAATGTGAACATGAAGTGAATGATAATGCTACAATGGATGATCCTCCCACTTTAGATGCTTTGAGAAATTGTGGGTTACTAAAATTATTCCTTTGTCAAAACATGTGAGCTCATCTAGCCATGTTACAGAATTTGGTTGATATGTGGGATGCAGATCGACAACACTTTGTGGTACGAGACCAAGTATTAACCTTGGAGATGGAGGATATATATTTTTTGACGGGATTATCCCGTCGTGGTGCCATTGTGGTTTTGGTAGGTGGAAAGAGGAATGGTACAAAGTGGGTAGATGACTATATGGCACGCTACTATCACTTGGATATGAAGAAGAGCAAAAATAATCTTCCAATTAGTCAGGTAGTGGACTTTACCGTAGGCACCATTTTACTCACCATTACATGGGCACAGGGAGTACTAGGTCACACTTGGATTCGAGGAGCCAAGTAGATTATGCAGTGATGAGTCTATCCCCTACAATGTATAATTTTTGTGTCGTATTTTTGGAAAACATGAAGGACCAGCTGACCAAGTGTAGGTTGGGTCAACAAAAGCAATTTTGTTATGGATCCATTTTATTATCTTTCTTCTTCAAGCAAGTGCCTTCGTCGTGTCCATCAGACGTGGTGCCAAATGTTGGGTATAGAGATCTGGCTATGAATAAATGGACTTATTTGTTGTCCCAACTTGGGGGGGAAATGCCTTCATCATTTCCATGGGATGTGGTGCCAGATGCTCAGTATAGATATCCTGCTATGAAGAAATGGACAAATATGTTGTCCCGACTCGGGGGGGGAATGCAATTCCAGTTTGATGCAAAAAAAAATCGATATTGGGATCACTAGATAGTGGCGATAAATGATTATGCATATCACAGTGTGGACTAACTTGATGATATAGATATGGTTCTCCCCTAGGGGGAAATATTCAGTGATGAGTTCAGTAAGAAAGATAAATTTTCAGTATATATATATATATATATTGTGATTTTATGATATATGAATGTTTTTATGTATAACATAACAAATAATTTTTGATGGGAAGATTGTGTGCCAACACGTCCAATAGGTATGTCACCATTGAATAGGTGAGGTGAACAACTCGGTATTGGCAGAGAACAACATGGTAGGAGAGCTGATACAGAACTCTTGGAAGATCTCAAGGAGAATCTAGAGCGTTTGATTGTGGGAATTCCTGTGCCACATATGGAAAATATACCTCTACATATGTAGAGGAACGTAGTAGGTGTGGGGAACCGATTTGGGCACCTTCTGTGGAAGGTCATGCGAGCAGTCATTTTCTATAATGACCAGAGGGCTCCTCGTGACGATTAGTGCTCTTTAGTGTGATGGACTTCTGGTGCATTTTTGTTCTGCGGATGTATGGGTGGAAAGCCCCATTTTGTTATGTTATACCGGTTTTGGATACTTTTTGGACACACTTTATTTATATATGGATTTGTGATTTCTGCTTATATATATGTGATGAAATGGTTTATACAATGAATTTTTAATGTGATGCTTTTTTAATGAAGTAGATGCCAATTCAAAACAAAATTTGTTAGTCAGTCAACTAAAGAATTGAATTGTCTTGGTATATGTTCATAAGTGATAAAATGAAATGATCATTCCAAGAGTCGTACCCTTAAATATTTCTGAAAAAGGATAGGATTTCGAATAGAATGAGTCGAATTGAGGTGTGAAACAACGAGCTCAGAATCTAGGTGTACTATCAGGTGGCATATGCCCAAAGAAGATGCTTTGGTTAGAATTTCAATGATTCCATTGTATTCTACAACATTGTTCATTGTAGGGCCTAGATATATGCCCCCATAGCTAACTGTATCATTGGTGGGTGAAATAATCACCCAGGAAGTGGAAAAGATGTTCCGAGAGGTGCAATTATCTCCATCCGTGTATCCAAAATAGGTTGATGGAAACGACGACATCTATAGCTCAAGCATTAAGTAGGAGAAGAAGATTGACAAAGACTGTCACATAAAGGGAAAACAAAATCAACCATAGAATACTATAATACATATGGTACAAAAGCACTAGATAGCTCGAGGCTTATGCATAGTACTTTTTCAAGTAGATCCCGTTGCGGGGCTCCGATAATGGATTTCCTTAATAGTCGGCTAGCTCATAGGATCCTTTTTTAAGAACTCACGTAATTATATAGGGGTCATGACATAAAGGTTCAAACTTACCTGCGTCTACTTTATCGTGGTCTTGGTCGTAGATGAAAACTAAGTCGCCTTTTGAGAAGGTTCATTTTTATCATATTGGTGTGTGTCACGCTTTTGATGAGACTCATTGGCCATGATGGCTTCACGACGTTGTTCATCAATACGAGCTAAATATAAGAGTCACTCTTCTTCGGTGGAAGTGTCGGGCAAGAGTTTAGAAACTAGCTTGAGGGATGGTATTTCACATTCAATGGGTAAAACGACCTCCAAACCATAGACAAGTTGGAAAGGGGTGAAGCTAGTGGTTGTTTTGGACGAGGTTCGATATGCTCATAAATCTGGGAATAACATTAAATTACAATTGGATTTATGTTTTCCAATCATTATCTGGACCATTTTTTTTAGTACCTTATTAATGGACTCAACTTAACCATTTTCTCGAGGGTAGTAAGGAGACGAGCGTTCTTGGTCAAAACAAAACAAAGTAGACAATTATGTCATCATGCTATTGCAAAAATGTGACCCATGATCGGTCACGATGGATTTGGTCACACCAAAACGAGCGATTATGTGATTGAATATGAATAAGGAAACAATATTGGCATCATTAGAATAGGTGGACATAGTTTCTACCAATTTTGTAAAATAATCAACGGCCATAATAATGTAGTTATGACCGATGACAAAAGAGGGTTTATAAGTGGTAAAATCGAGGCCCCATTTGGTGAATGGGTCAACTGCAATGATGGGGTGTAAAGGAGTGGGGTGAGCGCACATTTTCTTAGAAAATATTTGACAAGGGTGGCATTTTTGTACCGTATTAATGCAATCTTTGAAAATTCTAGGCCAGAAATAGCCCACGCGCAAAATTTTATGGGCAATGGATAACCCAAACAAATGGCCACCACATGCTCCAAAGTGGCAGTCATTTAGGATTCGTTCGGCTTTAGAATAAATGACACATCAACATAACACCATGTCCACTCCACGATGATAAAGAGTATCGTCGACGATGAGACAGTTTTGGGAATGATGGCAAATATAGGGACGGTCGTCTTTAGACATATTGGGCCAAAAACATTGGTTATGGAGATAAATCAATATGTATCCATACCAAGGATCAAACGAGTCGATGAGAAACAAGGATTCGCCAGGTAATGAATCTTGGACCACATATTCATCAAAAGCTCGGGGAAGATCGGTCATTAATTCTGCAAAAATCANCGACGTTGTTCATCAATACGAGCTAAATATAAGAGTCACTCTTCTTCGGTGGAAGTGTCGGGCAAGAGTTTAGAAACTAGCTTGAGGGATGGTATTTCACATTCAATGGGTAAAATGACCTCCAAACCATAGACAAGTTGGAAAGGGGTGAAGCTAGTGGTTGTTTTGGACGAGGTTCAATATGCTCATAAATCTGGGAATAACATTAAATTACAATTGGATTTATGTTTTCCAATCATTATCTGGACCATTTTTTTTAGTAGCTTATTAATGGACTCAACTTAACCATTTTCTCGAGGGTAGTAAGGAGACGAGCGTTCTTGGTCAAAACAAAACAAAGTAGACAAATATGTCATCATGCTATTGCAAAAATGTGACCCATGATCGGTCATGATGGATTTGGTCACACCAAAACGAGCGATTATGTGATTGAATATGAATAAGGAAACAATATTGGCATCATTAGAATAGGTGGGCATAGTTTCTACCAATTTTGTAAAATAATCAACGGCCACAATAATGTAGTTATGACCGACGACAAAAGAGGGTTTATAAGTGGTAAAATCGAGGCCCCATTTGGTGAATGGGTCAACTGCAATGATGGGGTGTAAAGGAGTGGGGTGAGCACGCATTTTCTTAGAAAATATTTGACAAGGGTGGCATTTTTGTACCGTATTAATGCAATCTTTGAAAATTCTAGGCCAGAAATAGCCCACGCGCAAAATTTTATGGGCAATGGATAACCCAAACAAATGGCCACCACATGCTCCAAAGTGGCAGTCATTTAGGATTCGTTCGGCTTTAGAATAAATGACACATCAACATAACACCATGTCCACTCCACGATGATAAAGAGTATCGTCGACGATGAGACAGTTTTGGGAATGATGGCAAATATAGGGACGGTCGTCTTTAGACATATTGGGCCAAAAACATTGGTTATGGAGATAAATCAATATGTATCCATACCAAGGATCAAACGAGTCGATGAGAAACAAGGATTCGCCAGGTAATGAATCTTGGACCACATATTCATCAAAAGCTCGGGGAAGATCGGTCATTAATTCTGCAAAAATCAWTTTTTTTTGGATTTGGGGATGGAGAATTCAATATCACATTCTTGTAATAGGACGATACACTTAGAGTATCACCCCCCTAATATCTAGCATGAAAAAATATATTACATTGGGTTCAYGTCAAAGATAACARTGGTGGTTTGAAGCATAATGTAATGYTGAAATCACTAGACAGAGTATACAACTGCCARCGCCAACTTCTCAACRTAAGGATATGGAAGCTTGAAACCAACTAAGCCCTTACTGAGATAATAAATAACATGCTTGTTGTATTGATCATCARTCTAGACTAATAYCATTCCAATGGTGGTKCCATAGCTTGCAAGGTATAGGATGAAATATTTATTGTAATTTTGGGGTTTAGTAATGGTGTAGATGTGAGAACCTACTTCAAACGATCAAAATATCATTGGGTTGTTCATCCCAATTAAAAGGTACACCCTTTTTTAAAAACCAAATGAAACCTTTGGTGATTTCAGCGTAATTGGCAATGAAGCATCTAAGGATGTTTGCTTTCCCTTGCAAACTTTGAAGTTGGATGATAGAGTTAGAAGGAGGTAATTCGATGATTGCTTCGACTTTGAAGGGATCAACTCTGATCCCATACCTGGATACAATGAAACCAAGTAAGCGACCAGACTCCACAAAAAAAATGCATTTGTGTCGGTTCAAGCAAATGTTGTAATATCCATAGAGGATGAAGATTTGGCATAGGTCATCTATGTGATCAGACCTCTTAGGAGATTGACCAGGGAGATCATCGAGGTAAGGTTGTACAATATGTTTAATGTCATGGAAAGCATAGGACATGGCCCGCTAGAATGTTGCACCGACATTTTTAAGACCAAAAGGTAACTTTTGATAAGCGAAAGTTCCCCATGGGAAGATATAAGTGATTTTGTGCTAGTCCTCTGGAGTAATTTCAATTTGATTATAGCTGGAGAAGTCATCCATAAATGAGAAGACTTCACATCCGGCACAATCATCGATGATTTGATCGATGAAGGGGTAAGGGAAATTGTCTTTAAGACATGCCTTATTGAGGTCCCTATAATCAACACATACTCATATGGTGCCCTTCTTTTTGTTAACGGGTACGATATTGGACACCCATTCAATTAAGGGCATGGGGTAAATAAAACTAACGTTCAATAATTTTTGAACTTCTGGCTTAATGGCTGCAATTTTTCGTGGATGAACAAGGCGGAGCCGTTGTCGAACTGGATGAGCTCCAAGGTAAGTTTTGATTTCATGTTCAACAATTTTTGGGTCAATACCTAGCATTTCTTCATAGGACCAGACAAATATGTCATGAAATTATTTAAATAGGGCAGTATAAGCTTCAATTTATTCAGGGGAAAAATCTACGCCTATCTGGATGTTTTCCACGACCCCAGGTTTAACTGAAATGTTGATCGAAATGATTTTGGAAATATTTCCCAAATTTCCTTCAGATAAAATAGGGTATGATGTGTAAGATAAAAGGGATGGATCTTGGATATCAGTTAAAACAAGGGTTTGTATCTGGGTCTCTTTCTTCTCTCCAAGGGGCTGGAAAGAGGATTGATGATGGAAATCCTCCCAATATTTATCTTGTAAAGTCATGACTTCCATAATAGCTTCGTCTGAAGGAAGGATGATGTTGAGAAAGACATGGGATGGTGAAACGTTGGTAGCCCAAGAGGAAGAGAAAAATGGATCTAGTTCCTCATCCAGTAGGAGACTAGAATGAGAATTAAAAGATTCTCCCCTCGATTGTATGACTAAATATGGCCATATCGATTGGTGAGAGTGGCATAGTGTCTCCATAAGACTCCATATTAGATGGGCGAGGGATTACCTAGGGGTCATTGCAACCGATGGGTGTTCCGACAACTGCGAAGATCTTATTGATGGATATGGTTGGAGGTAAATCTAGTGGAGGGAGGGGAAAATTCCCCATTAATAAGGGGTAAAGGCCGACCCCGTTACTTTCTCATCTCGAAGAAGACTCTCCTATAAAAGGGACATTTGCATTAGGATTTATTCGCACATCTATGGTACAAAAGTCGAGTTGGTCTACAATGACTAACTTCCCTTGATGGGGTGATTTAACAATCCAAAAGACATTAGATGCAACAACCTTCATGGCATAAAACCTGGTGTGACCTAAGAGCAAATTATAGTCGAGTGTGGCATCAATTACCTTGACTTCTACCAAAATATTTTTTCCTGTGAGTTCAATGGGTAATGACAGGAGAATTATGTGGGGTTTGAAAAAATGACTACCAAAAGCTTTCAGGATGGATTCTAATGTGTTAAGTTGAGGAGAACCAAGAGCTTTCCAACATGTCAAGGAAATAATGCAAGTTGTGGTGCATTCATCAAGCGTTGTTTGGAAGACATTTTTATTAAGAGATATGATGGTGATTTGTAAGGTTAATTTGTGTGATAGGAGGGAATCATTGCAACTTGTGTCGAAGGAAATGATATTAAATTCTGCAGGGTCGATTCCACTAATGGTTGATAATAAAGATTTACACTACATGGGGAAATATTTCAATACTTAAAGTGTTGACATGGCGCAAGGGGCTTGGGCGAGATCTTCTACTATATTGTAGTGATGGGCTGCCCGAGCATTAGGATTATGCGTAGTACGACGAAGTAATCCCTTTGGAGGGTGTAAGGTAGGTTTGATAGCTAGCTTCTCTAGTGTGAGAGGGACATTAGGTGGGGTAGATGCGAAGGGATCCTTGGGTAAAGAATCACCTTCTCGAGAATCATAATTCTTGGCTCTAGTAGATATAGTCGTAGTTTTAACCATCAAGATGTTTAAGAATGAGGATTTTGGGTTGCCCCCAGGTGTGGGTGGCTGCATTTGCACAACCATTTTTTGTTGTTGGGGGGGAAAGGATTTGTTAACACTGTAGGTGTAGAAGAGGATGGGCCTAGTTCGAGATATTGATGGATTTTAGTGGGACGAGGAAAATCTTTGGTGAAATGATCCTCTTTATAAATCATGCAAGGATATTTGGACTTTTGTTTAGGTTTACCCTCAACATTGTTTTCTTGTGTCTTGGGTCCCAACTGCTCAGAAGAGTTAATTATTTTTCTTATTATTGTTACCCTTATTTTTCCCTCCGAATTGCTGTGGGTTTTTGGGTGCAGTTGGCTACACCTAATTAACCTCGAAGGTTTGGGAAGGGGGCTTCGTTAAAGTGCTTGTATGGACAGATGAAATAGGATTGGTAGATTTACTTGATTGATTGTCTTGCCCAGTCATCTGGCCATATGTATCAGTAGAAACAAGACCGATCATACCATCAACATGGGGTCTGGGTGAAGGTTTGATTGGATCATTCAACAACCGAGGAGCATGATGAATCAAGTCATATAGTGTTCCTGATTGAGAGTATACCAAGTCTAAATAATGGGCTCAGTTGATGGATTTTTCCTCAGTGAAAATGCCTCCCATGGCAACATCTCGAGCCAAAGGTGGAAAAAGAGACTTGGTGAACCAATTAGATAATAATTGATCTGGGATTGTTGCTTTGATTAATCGGTTTCGACACATCCACTCATGAATGTGATATGAAATGTGGGTGGAGGTTTATTAGCGTAACGAGGTTAAGATCTCGGTATCGGTCTCGTAGTAGATAGGTAATTGGAAGTGTGTCAAAAATTCCATGGCAAGGGAATTAAATTCGTCAAAGGAGTTCCACAGTAGTTCTATATACCATTTGGTTGTTGATCCTGTAAGGGTTCGCTGGAAAAGTTGTAATCAGATGGAGTCATCCATCAAGGAGTTTGAAGAACACCATAGGTGGAAAGTCATTGCGTGATTGTTTGGATCTTCTCCATGCTTTCCGTCAAACTTGGTAATATTAGATGGGATATTTGCAGGAATGGGGGGATGAAAATGGAATGCATATGGGATCATTAATCAACTGTGAAAGATCAAGAAAATCTAAATTTGTCAACAACGAGAGTTGCTTGTTGACCTATGGAGGTGGTTTATATGGTCCTCCTCCATATGGGTGTTGTTCTGGAGGTCGTCCTCCATAAGGTGGTCTTCCATGGGGTCCTCCACCATAGGGTGGTCCTCTACAGGGTCCTCCTCCATAAAGTGGTCCCCCAGAAGGTCCTCCTTCATAGGGTGGTCCTCTAGGAGGTCCTCATCGATAGGGTGGTCCCCAAGGGGGTACTCAACCATAGGGTGGTCCTCCAATGGGTCCTCCTCCATAAGGTGGTCCTCCAAGAGGCCTACCTCCGTAGGGTGGTCCCCTAGGGGGTCCTCCCCCATGGGGTGGTCCTCCAGGGGATCCTCCACCATAGGGTCGTCCCCCTTTTTCATGGGGTGGTCCTCCAAGAGGTTCTCCACCATAGGGTGGTCCTCCAAGGGGTCCTCTTGGTTGAGTGGAAATTGTAGGATTGGCGGGTTGTGCACATTGGTTCCATACCTGATTTTTTTGAAGGATAACTCTTCAAAAAATTAGGTTTAAGGGGTTGGTCGCTCCCTATAGAGGGAGACAGTGCGACCGGGTCACGACCGAGCAAGAGGAACAGTGAGACCGAAGAGTATGGTTGCTCCTGGTAGACTTGGGAACATGGATGGTTGCTTATTCGAAGGAGGAAAAGCACGACCAGGAAGGCTTCGGTCACTCTGTGTACACAGGGAAGTCACATCCAACGCAGAGAAAAAAGAAAAATTTAGATCTAGGATGAGATCTATCAGATCCAAGATAGAGGTTTATTCAACAAAACTCGGGAAAGGGCACAACAAAGTCTGGAAATTAGATTAGAGCATTTTAATGGGTAAATATCTCAGAAAGAAAGCATGTAAAGAAGGAAGAAAAGAACATAAAAGGAAATCTCCCCAGTATGGTCACCAATCTATTGTAGGGATTTTACACCCTGTAGGAGTTGAGCTCTCTTAGGTTCTTCCTATACCTAAGACGAGAACATAGATACAAACAAAGGATGCTTATAAACTTGATAATATGTCATAACATACAAATATATCAATTCTCTATCAACGAACACGCAAACTTTCATGAACAATCAATTAGAAGGAAACATATAGCATATCTTCTATTAATCAAGTAAGCAATATCACAACTTACAGGTATAAACTGAAGAGATGTCTTTCTTCCAAGCTCCTTGCCCAAGCTTTGCCACCAAAACACCAGAGTAACCTTGCTATTTCTTTCTCCCTTTTCCCATGTAATAGCTGGGTTCTTACAGGGATAAAGAGATAAGGCCATATGGTTAATAGTATAAGATCCTCAAGCTCATAATGGAAGCCTTCTCGAGACTAAACCCTGAGAAATTAGAGTAAGGTCTCATCCATCACAACCAAGTCCAAAAAAGGGATTTTCTAGGCTCAGTCGCGACCTAAGCAAACAGATAGAGCGACCCAGTAACCAACCCTTTTGGTAGCAGGCTTGAGGAAGGACAAGTGCGACCGAAGGGAAATTAGGCTAGAAACTCAATGGGAAAATGATGAAAATGAATGGATTGGGTAGGTGACCTCTAAGAGATGATGTCCCAAGGGTTAGGGGGTTAATAATTCTATAACACTTCTCTTTCAAAGATGTTGTCCTCTTCCATTTTGGCTCACTTTCGAGAACAATTATTGTGGAATGATCGACCGTTAACCCAATTGTAAAACTACAATTGTCAACACTTATCAAATGCATTGATGGATAACAAGATCATGACCTTGTTAGGATATTTAGACGCTTAGGAGTTAGTTAAGATCAACTTGGTCTAATGTGTCTTTAGGTAAAAGTGTGCTCACTGCTTCTATAGTATGCATTTGTAGTAATGTAATATGACAGTCACAATATGTTCTAGACATAGAGTAATTTGATGGCTTATATTCTCCTCGACCTTAACGACTGCATTGATATGTGGCTTAACACTCGATTAGTCCATGATCTTTATTTAAGGAGCATGGAGGGTCATATGTTGATGATCGATTGTGAGAAACCCTCTTGTAAAATATTTTTCATTTGCATTAATATATTGTCTCAACTGACCACGTTGGTTGGGGTCGTGGACTATTTCCCTCTTTGAGGGTTTTAACCACGTAAAAACATCGGTGTGTTGATCTTTGATCTGGTTGTGTGAATGGTTATTGAAGGTGTTTGTCTTGTGTGGGAATACCTTGTTTTCTCAAATAGACCTTATTTGTTTATTTAATGGATCATGGCCATTGACATTTATTCTTACCATATGGACCACAGATTCCATGCTATCTCCATTTGGAAACTATTATGTATTGCATTGATCTTGATAAATGTAAGATGGTCTTGGAAGAGGGACCATGGTTTATGGGCCTAGCAAGTGTTTTTCATTAAACCATGGTTTGCAAAGTTTAATCTCAATTTTATATCTATTACCACCACCCCTATGTGGGTGTTGGTGAATCTTCCCTCTTTTTCAAATTCTACACATGAATGGATAAATTAGATCAACTTTGGAGTGGTTTCTAAAGCTTGACATTAGTAAGGCCCAAAAAGGCATAATTACTTGTGTGCGCCTTTTGTGCCAAACTCGACTATGGGAAAGGTATTGTAAGTAACCTTTCCTGAAGTGGGATGACTCATGTTGGATTCTTGAATTTGAATATGAAAACACATATTTTAAGTGTAAAGTGACACAACATTTGCAAGATGTATGTCCTAAGGCTCCCATCTCACAATGGAGCAAGAAAAAAACTAATAATCTCCGAGGGTTGAATTAGTGTCCTATGATTCCTAGAGCAATGCACCCAAATAAAAGTTCTTATTTAGCCTTTGGATGAAAGAAATGGTCATGCAACTATGATTGTCTTTACAAATTCAAAAGAAAACATAATTTAGATATATAGATTTAATCAAGGATGCAATTTTAATAACTAACTATAATGCAAGTTGATAAGGCATTTCATTGTATC
>JZKD02S0537374.1:0-16564 GCA_000966675.3 Picea glauca
CATCATAACAATGTTAGGTAAGTATATGTCACCCCATCATAACAATGCTAGGTATAAGGTGTAGATTATAACCTTGTACAATATCTACCGCAAACAAATATTTAGTAAAAGAACAGAAAAGATATAATGGAAAATACAAACATTACACAGAGATTTTTCCCCTAGAAACCCAAACTGGGAAAACCAACATATTCTATATTCATTCATGTGTGATAAATTGTTTACAATACAATATACATATAGGAGCCAGCGGCATCCAAAACCCTAACCCAATGACCTGGATTATTCCAAAACCCTAATTCCTTAACCAAAAATAGAAAACCATCGACAAAAACCATGTGTCAAAAAAACACCTAAATACATGACACGTTCCCTGAGGCAGAAAAAAATCATGGGCGCTACCCCCGAACCCCTGCACGCCCGGCGCAGACGCTCAGACATTACTACTCATGCAAAGAATATAACACATACCCAACATAAGGAAGGCTTTCATCTCAAGTCTTGGGATGCTAGTATTATTTAAGATGTTAAGCACATGGAAGAAATTGTCTCCTATTAGGGTGTAGAACATGAGGGAAGAAATTTAAGTTGTAATTCCTAACACCGTTGTTTTATTTGCCCATGTTTCTTACAAATTGTTTACATGCTTTGAATGGTTGATGTACTTATACATTTTTCACTTGGGGATGGTGGTTGTTGTTGGTTGTTTTTTCTTTTCCTCAGTGCATTGCTTTGTCTCCTTCTATGACTAGTTCAAAAAAATGTTTATTTGACCACCTATGATAGTCCTATCTCCAAGGCATGTGACATGTGATTGCCCTGGGATTCGATATGCATGGATTTAGTGCATGTTTTCCTAAGGTTTTATATATCAAACCAAGCCAAAACCTTCTTAATATATAACTGTGTAGTATCGTTTTGTATTTGATCACATATTGAGTAATAATATATTATTTCATTAATAAACGTGATTCACTTTAGTTGTGTGAACTAGCTTATTAACCACTAGATATGTTATCAACAACAATAAAATATTTGAAAGAAAAACTACAAATTTCTATTGTGAATATAATTCTCCTAAACAAACTTCAAACAGCTTCACCTTTTGAGAGGGTGGGTAGTGCAAAATTGAATGTGTGAATTTGTGTAAAAAAAGGAGGTCATTGGGTTTAGATTTTCTACAACCATATGTTTTGAAGAATAATTAGTGTAAGGGTGATATGTCTTCTAGAATTGCTTTTAAATTGGTTTTCCTTCCATTCTTATGCATCTTCCTTCACGTTCTACATCCTCATCATTAGTATGAAGATATAGATTTGCACAATTTTTTTTATTTATGGCTTCTTTAGGGTTCAAATTTTCCCACGACAGAGAGTTGTGATTGACCTCATGGTGTACTTGTATATCAGATGTTACATTTGATTCATTCAATAAATTTTATATATGAGAGTAACAATGAACTGAAAATATTAAAGTCTATGTGAGATCTAAGAATTAATATTAGCCAAGGCCTTGGTGTTAAAAATCTTGAAGGTTTCTTTTAGAATTGTGAGGTCTAAGCAAGTTTTGTTAAAATAAGATTCAACTATCACTACTTGGAAATTTATGGGATCAATAAAGGAGAACAAACATGACATGTTATTGTTGAAAATTGATTCCAAACAAACTTACGAAATAGTTGATTAGGGGCTTTATCCTCGATATGTTAATTTGGCTTGGCTTTGATTCCAAATTTACAAATATGGTGTGTGTTGTTCACTAACATGTTTCTCTTTAGTGTTTGTTAATGTTGTATTTCCTAACTAGATGCACTTGTATACATTTATGAAACAAGTGTGCCCTTTTACACCTTATGTCTATGTGGTGGTTCTTGATGATGATCATGGATATCCTCTATAAGCATTCATGATGTAAGGGAGGATTCAAGGCATTTAGATTCCAAGAGATGAGGTGGCCTTGAGTAACTACTTAGTGATTTTATGCTTTCCATATGCTTGCAGCCAAAATCAATTAAGTACATTGCACTACACACACTCTATACAACTTTGGGTGGTGTTGATAGTGTGAACATATCTAAGTTATGGTTAATTGGATGTGATGCATGAGGGGTTCACCCTAGAATTCAAGTAAATACTATGTGAGTTCATATAGTGGATATTTAATTTTTAATATTAGCCAAGGCCTTGGTGTTAAAAATATTGAAGGTTTCTTTTAGAATTATGAGGCCTAAGCAAGTTTTGTTAAAAGAAGATTCAACTATCACTACTTGGAAATTTATAGGATCAATAAAGGAGACCAAGCATGACTTGTTATTGTTGAAAATTTATTCCAAACAAACTTACGACATAGTTGATTAGGGGATTTGTCCTTGATATGTTAATTTGGCTTAGCTTTGCTTCCAAATTTACAAATATGGTGTGTGTGTGTGTGTTGTTCACTAATATTTTTTTCTTTAGTGTTTGTTGTTTGTTAATTGTGTATTTCCTAATTAAATGAACTTGTATACAATTATCAAATATACAATTATCAAACAAGGGTTCCATTTTACACATTATCTCTGTGTGGTGGTTCTGGTGGTTCTTGATGATGATCATGGATATATTTTATAAGAATTCATGATGTAAGGGAGGATTCTAGGTATTTATATTCTAAAGGATGAGGTGGTCTTGAGTAACTACTTAGTGATTTGATGTTTTTCATATGCTTGGAGCCAAAATCAATTCATCACATTGCATTGGGGTACTTACACACACTCTATACAACTTTGGGTGGTGTTGATAGTGTGCACATATCTAATTTATGGTTAATTAGATGTGATGCATGAGGGGTTCCCCTAGAAGTCCGATAAATACTATGTGAGTCCATATAGTTGGTATTTAATTTTCTTAGAATATTTTGGGTATAATATATATATATTAAAAGTTGTAAAATTTTCACATGACAATATTAATATTCATCAACGAATTTACCACTAGGGAACTAGGTAAATAAGAAGATGATATCTAAATAGGACGGTCTCCAGTAGAAACCAAGGTATGCTAAATATGTTTGCCTTCTCTCCTTGGAAGATTGGATTAGGCTTCCCACAAAACCTATTACCAATGCATCTATTATATGGAAAGTTATTGTATTAGTTTTCCCATTGTTGGGAGTTGGTTATGTTGAAAGGTAGGAAATGGTAGGAGTATCATAATAGGTCTTGGTTGTTGGGTTATATGTGATGGACACTACCAACTATCAGATAAGTTACTTGAATCTCTAAGAAATTATGGCATAACCTCTCTTATAGATGTTGTTGTTATAGGCTAGAATTTGTATCAACATTGTTGGAAAGATGAGAAATGTTTATATTTCTAAGGTCAAATATAGGAAGGATGAAACTCATTCATCCAATGTTTACAAAGCAATTTAATAAGGCTCAACACAAATGAGCATGTTTTTCTACAGACAAAAAGACAGAGAGGGGGGAAATACACTACCAAGCTAGGGTATATAGTTGGTTTCTTGGAAGATCAAGTAGACATTGGATAGTGGTGGAAACATGTTCCGAAGCTCAAGGCACCTTTAAAATCAAGAATTTTATTTTGTCTTTCCTTGTCTAACAAGATCATGACCTGGGTTATTCTTCAAAGAAGATCTTGATAGGGTTCGAGCTTTATTGCTTATGTTAGAATGATGAATAACCTACTTAGCATATCCTAATGGATTACCCATTCACCATGGAGGTATGGAAAGCACTCTAGAAAATGAATTCAAAACAGAATTTATGTGATTGATGTGTTCAAATTATGGATGGAGTATTTGTGTGTGATAGGTCATAGGGCCCTCCATTATGTTTCTTCATGGGATATTTGAATTGCAATAAATGATATTCTCTTTGAAGGAAAGTATTGTACTTCTCTTAAAGTTTCTTTTAGAATTAAATTTTCTCATGATTAATTAAAAGTTTCACCAATACCTAAAGCCATGAGGCAAGTAAGGACTCTAAAATTTGATAAAAACACTCGCTGGGGGTTCTTTGATGGCATGAGCTAGGGAAGCCCTAGGGTGTGTAGAGATGGGGGAGTACTATGTCTATTTGACTCACTCTATTATTCATTCAAACTAGGTTTGGGGCAAGGACCCATTAATTGCAGAGAGTTGAGGACTCTCGTAACTCTTTCAAAAATTGCATTGGAGAAATGGATCAACAACTGTCAAGTTTTTTGAGATTCAACGCTTTGAATAGACTAGATTAATGGAAAGTTAGCAATTGACAAGATATTTCTGCAACAAGTTATGGAAAAGGTAAATTTGTTGAGGGAGAGTGAGATTGAGAGAGATAATGAGGTATCTAGGCATCCCCTATGAAATGGTCATTCAATTTCTACAATGTGTGTCTCTAGTACATTGATAACGTTCAATCAAAGTTGTCGCATTGCTATTACAAGAATTTTCCCTTTGTTGGTAAGCCTACTATAATTTTGAAAATTTTACAAGCTAGGCGTGTTAGTTATTCCTTATGTTTTATCCCTTTAATGATGTAATATTTGAGGTTGGAAAATATATTGAGAACCTTTTATCTAGCCTAAATTTGGGGAATGCTTGGGCTAGCTTTAGTATCTTATAACCGTTGTGTTATGGCTATGTAGGGTAATGGTATGGGCCTCTTAGATATTTGGATCATGTGGAAGATTCAAGTAACAAAATGGATTGTAAGATAAGTGGATGCCCCTTGGAAATCTATGACTCCTTAAAATATTATTTATAGTAACGACATTGGTAAATTAGAGACTTTGTACTATATAACATAATTGGATCTCCTCAAGGCTTTAAGATTTAGGTGTTTAAAAGTATTGGGAGATGTCTTGAGATATTTAGGAGAATGTGAAAGGGTGTGATTTATCTTTTAGATATTTTTGGAATTAGATGTCGATAGAGAGGCAATATAGGTAATATATTTTTAGCGTTTTTATTATTTTGAGAAAAATACTCCATAATAAAGGCTTTTTTATTTTATTTTAAAGGATTTATGAGATGATGATAGTGGAAAGTGAATTGATTAAATAACCACTACTTTTAATTAAAGTCTTCCAACCTTAGACATTTGCATTATTAGAACTTTGTAAGTTTGTATTTAGTAGGAGGATCTTCCCAAGATGAATGGCCTTACACAAGACCCCATTTAGAGGGTTTCACAATGGTTTTACAATAACAATAGGAAGCATTATTAGCCATGCATAAGTGTGGAGCTTTGGGTCTTGTTTTGAACTGTAGAGTAACTCATATGATGAGTTCATTTGGATTATCAGGTTGAGTGATGTTTCAACCAATGAGAGCGTGATGATTTATCAAGCCCTAACCACTAAGTTTAGATTGGCCAAATTCATTTTTGTAAACCCAATTTTAGTGTTTCTTTTGTTGTAGTGGCTATAGTGAGGCGAGTGTATTTCAACATCCCACATTGATTGTAATGTTAATGGATGGTATTGTCATTGCTCAACAATTTGTATAAATTGAATTCATGTAACTTCCCTATCAAACTTTTGTATTAAACCTAGTGACACTCCATTACATGAGCTATCAAAGAGTAAATTAAGTTCAAAGTTACAACAAAGTCTCCGGTGTTTTTATTCATTCCCAATGGACCATTAAGGATGTAATGGCGGGTTCTTTAGGGAAAAACTATGAGAGCACACAGAGCACAAATGAAAGAATCCCAATGTTGGATAGGATTTTCCATAACAAAATTGACAAAGACAATAAAAAAATCCAAAATAACCTTTCAATGTGGAAGGATACTTGAGATTTTCAATTGTTGTGTTTTTTTTTACTTGAAAAGTACCTACTGGTTCCTTATTTCTTATTGAATGTCTTTAAGCTCCGAAATTTGGGATTATAGAGAGATGGCATCTTTGAGTGGGCATTGAAGGGACTAGTTTCTTGATTTTTCATTTTCGCAACTCACTGTTCAAACTATGATTTTCAAGTTTCACTTTGAGTCCTTGAGGTATGGAACTATATAACATAGTGTTTGCATGAGGACTAACAAAACCAACCTATCTATCTATAGATATGACTGAAACATTAGTATATGTAAAATAAAATAAAAATATAGCATAAAGAGAAGGTTGCTTCTAGAATTATGAGACATCAATGAGCAAGTTTTTGTTAAAGGAAGATTCATTATGGACATGTGTTGATTACTTAGACTGTATGGAGTAGGTCAGGGCACACCTGTTGACTACGTAAACTGTATGGAGTAGGTCAGGGGAGACTTATTATTGTTAAACATTAATCTTGAAAAATCTTGTTGATTAGGGTTTTATTTTGGATAGATTGATTTGGCTTGGCTTTAATTTTAAATTTACAAATATGGTGCATATATTGTTTATGGACACTTTTGCTCTAGTGTTTGTTAACAATGTTATGTCTAACTAGAGTCATTTACATACATTTATTTAACTCCATGTGGTGATTGTTGATGATGATCATCGACTAGAGTACAACAAAAGATTTAGGGTATTTATATCAAGGATATATGGTGGCTCTTAATAACCACTTTGTGATTCAGTGCTTTCTACTAGCTTGGACCCAAGGTCACTAAAGTATAGGGCAATGAGGTGCTTAGACACATTTTGCACAACTTTGGGCATTTTTGTTAGTGTGTGTAAATCTCAATTCTAGTCGACTAGATGTGATGATACCCCTACTTGGTAAATCACTTTTGGAAGAAGGGTGATACTAGGAGTGATCATGGTATATATAGACATCCCCTTTGGAGATGGTATTTTCGTTTATGCAATGTGGTCTCCTTTTATCAGTAAGATCTTTAATGTGTTTTTCTCAGTTAACTTTGGTGGAGCTATGGGTTTTTGTGCTATGCCTAGGGAGGATGGTGGGTTTGGTACAAAAGGCAAGGAATTTACTCAGATTTTCCCACCCACAACTGCTTAAAGAGGATCATACTAGACAAACTGAACATGACGGAAAAACAAACTTGACCAAGGTGTTCAATCACATTTGCAAGACACATTAAACATGACAGGAAAAAAAAATAATAAAATAAAATAAAATTGACCAAGGTCTTTCAATTTCTGCAATGTGATCTCCTTTTATCAATAAGATCTTTAACACAGTTCTCTAAGCTAAGTTTGGTGGAGCTATGAGTTTTTATGTTATGTGTAGGGAGGATGGTGAGCTTAAGGAATTTACTCAAATATGCCCACCCACGACTAATTAAAAAAGATCATGCATTGAACACAATGGAAAGCCAAACTTGACCAAGGTGTTCAATCACATCACATTTACAAGACACACTAAAGTCGATGAAAAACCAAACTTAAACAAGGTGTTCAATCGCATTTGTGAGACACATTGAACACGATGAAAAACACTATTCAAAACCAAACTTAACCAAGGTGTTCAATCACATTTGCAAGAGACACTAAATTCGATGGAAAACCAAACTTTAACAAGGTGTTCAATCGCATTTGTGAAACACATTGAACACGATGAAAAACACTATTCAAAACCAAACTTGACCAAGATGTTCAATCACATTTGCAACACACTGAACACGACGGGGAAAAAACTTAACCAACACAAACACGACGGGAAAACAAATATTTGCAAGACACACTGAACACGACGGGAAAACAAATATTTGCAAGACACACTGAACACGACGGGAAAACAAACTTAACCAACGTGTGCAAAAGTGCAAGGATTGCTTTCGGTATATTTCACAATAATAGATGACTTGGCCCAACAAGTCTACAATTTCACGATCACGATGGGACTCGAACCCACAATCTCCCGCTCCGGAGGCGAGCGCCTTATCCATTAGGCCACGCGATCAAGTGACGTAACAGTCACCCTTGCTTAACCTCATATAACATTCCATATAAACAGTGTGTACAAATTAAATTGTCCAAGTGTGCAGATGGGCTTTCTTGTTTAGCGTATTAACAGCACTGTTATTGATTCCCATCTCAAGGCGTCCTACAAAGCGCAGAATTATGAGAATTATATATATATATATATATACACTACTCAAGCATCTAATCAATTCAACTTTAAATGGAAGTCCAAAATGTTTCTAAAACTGTGCTGTCAAGCCTGGGATTCGAACCCATGACCGAAAATCGGACCAATTCAACTTTAAATGGATGTCCAAAATGAATTCAACTTTAAATGGAAGTCCAAAATGTTTCTAAAACTGTACTGTCAAGAATGGGATTCGAACCCATGCCAGAAAATCCAACCAATTCAACTTTAAATGGAAGTCCAAAAAGTTTTGAAAACAGTACTGTCAAGAATGGGATTTGAACCCATGCCAATTGGATGGATGACGTGTTGAATAGACACAGTAATTATTCCCAAAACGAAACTGTCAAGAATGGGATTTGAACCCATGCCCTTTCGGACCAGTACCTGAAACTGGCGCCTTAGACCAACTCGGCCATCTTGACATGTTAGTAGTTTTCTGCCATATTTACTTAGGTTGACTCTGCATCGTGGATAACACGTGGATAACAATGTTAGGCTGTGGGAAACCCCACCTGGTTGCGAAAATTCAAAACTCAAATACATAATACATTATTAATCACTCTTGGATAAACAAACCTTAAATGGTATATACATCGGGATATATACAGTAGAATCCGCAGATATATATTCAAAATTCTAACATATACACTAATCAACGTTCCAACTTCCAATACTCAATATTTATCGTTTTTCTCAAAAATTAAGCTTTGTGAATTAATAGACGATGGAAGTTTCTAGAAAAACGTGGTGCCATAAATAATTAAGATGAATTGACTAGCTATTCGTGTAAAAAAAATATCTTAGAAGTTAGATCTTTACATTACAATTCAGTGGTTTACAAGTGGATTTTTAAATTAATAATTATAGATTTATTTTATTATAAATTTACTAACTCTTATAAAATTTAGAAAGAAATCAAAACACAATAATATTTTATGGATTTTTAATTGATCAAAATTAAAAATTATTTATTGTTTTTTTATTCTAAGTTAATTTTTATTCAATTTAATTTATTAACGTTATAAAAGTAACACATATACATACATACATTCTAAATACATATTACTACTTCAATTACAACAAGTAAGTTACTTACAATAATATTTTAATTCATAGTTGAGGGGGTTTGATGAAAGGATGGGGAATTTGTGCTTGCACTCTCTCCATTCGGGTTCAAATCTCTTGTGGGACTTTGGCCCCTTGTGATATGGTTAAAAGAATGGACAACCCCCTTGAGTGGGACCCCCTCACGTGTGTCTACAGACATCTTGGTTCTTGCTAAGTCATAAGTTTCCTGGTAGGTGTTGGCTTGCAGGTTGGTGGCACTAGCGTACGGTTTATAGTGGCAGCCAACCGGATTTAAATTTAAACCTCGCCCGAGTAATCCCGATCAATTAGTGATTCCCCTAGATCTAAAAATAATAATAATAATATTTCAATTCATTCCATCCCAAAGAAACATTATTTATAATAGATTTTTTAGATTACATTCACATAACAATGGATTTTTTTAGATTACATTCACATAAGGATAAATTAAATTATGTCAGTAATAAGATTATCCCATATGGATATGATGAAAGACCCTTGAAACACATTGGAGGTTTGATTTAATATGTGATTGAGCTGCAAGGTTGTGAAGAGAGGGAAGTGAGCACTAACATGACTTAAGGATATTCTTGTTTTTGCTTCCATTAATTCTAAATTTTTTTATGATCAAATAAAAAAAATTATGTAGTGACCAATGTAAATGGGTTATTAGAAGCATTTTCATTGAGGAAAATTTTAGGGATAAAATAATTTTATATTACCTTAAAATTCGCCAAAATTTTATAGAAACTATATAAAATCCTTAGAAATTCGAATATTTTTACAAAAACATTGCCAATTTTTTTACAGTTTGCATATTAAGGACTAGTAAGATTAGCCAAGGTTTCTACACTTTAAGATTCCATCCTTACAAACAAAAAAAAAAAAATCATAGGTGAGTTAAAATATTGTCGACGTTAAACTATACACATCTACATTAAAACAACTTAGAGGGAACTTCTTAGAATTGAAATTTGGAGGATGCTTAGCTAAGTGAGGTATTAAAACCTTACTCTATGATACCATATTTGATCTCAAGGACTCTTAGTCACATCCCAACTATATTGAAATGTTTATTTTGACCTTATAGTGCAAATACTACACAAATGTCATCTATAATGCTACAACTTTATCTTTTATTATTGTACTATTTGTCAAGACAACACTCTTTTCTTTTTTTTCTTTTTTTTCTTTTTATCAAGGAAAACCTCGAGGGATCCCTCTTCTTCCTTGAAATATGAAAATGGAGGGTGGCTCAACCGCCATCTATAATTGCAGCTAGTAGCCACGAGGGACTTAAGCATATTTGAACTTGTGACCCTATGACCTCCTCATCAACAACATGTCTTAGATAGATAGTTCAATCAATTGAGCTAAGCCTTGGGGCTAGGCAACACTCTCTTTATAATAGTAATGCTCAATTTAATTGCAAATACATTGACATGTGTTGACATCATGTTGACTACCATCAAATTTTGGTTTGCAAATACTCTAATTTTGATCCAACTAACTTTAGATTGGGTTTTTGTCTTCTAGAAACAAGAGATGTTTGGGATCTCTCCGAGTACACTGAAAAGATTACGAAGCTTTGTATTGTTTTTGTCAATGTTTTGTAGCATTAATATAAATTTGTACCGCTTTGTAGGGTTAATATATTTTGTCCCGCTTATTTCCAAAAATATAAAATATTCTCATTCAAAATGGTTACATTACATAGTCTTTCCTTGTAGATGAAGGTTTCAACTAGTGTTTTTTTAGAGGAAGGCTTCAATTATCATATCACTAACTTGTAACTTGTCACTAAATTTGTTTTTATTTATTTACTAAAACTTCTTCTTTTTTTTATCGAAATTGACTTTGTTTCCCCAAATCCTCCTATCTTATTAGCATAAACTTTTGTAGAGGAAGGTTTCAACTAGTTTTTTTTTTTGGTAGAGGAAGGCTTCAATTATCATAGCTCTAACTTTTAACTTCTCACTAAATTTGTTTTTATTTACTTACCAAAACACCTTTTATTTTTTGATTGGAATTGAGGACTTTGTTCCCCTAAATCTTCTTATCTTATTAGCATAATCTTTTGTAGAGAAAGGTTTCAATTAGTCTTTTTTTTTATAGAGGAAGACTTCAATTATCATAACTCTAACTTGTAACTTCTCACTAAATTTGTTTTTATTTATTTACTAAAACACCTTTTATTTTTTGATCAAAATTGAGGACTTCGTTCCCCAAATCCTCCTATCTTATTAATGTAATCTATTTGTATTTACTAAGATTAAATTTTGAAATTTAAAATTAATAAATTATCATTCTTAAAAAAAATTCCCAATATATATTAAATACTAAAACATCTTCCTTTTTAAAATCAAATTTAAATTTACAATATCCAACTAATCCATAAAATATCATATCACAATGTTAATCCCCTTATAATTTGTGACTACCTTAACCCTTCCATGGTCTTTATGCTTTTACAAAATCATCCCTAAAAATATCACTCAAATCGATGATCCTCCTCTATTTAAAATTTATGGTTCCCATTAACTTTAAGTGTGGGAAAATTTCTCCCATTTACTTATAAGTGGGAAGATTTATCCTATTATTTTATAATTAACTTTTATATCACTTTATAATTAACTATATCATGTAAAAGTTATCCTTTCTTATCTTCCAAAGTTATTTTTTCTTTTCAATCTAGAGTCTATATTATATTTTTTCATCTGAAAATGTTCTTCTTATTAAACACTACATATGATTATCTTCCACTTAAATGGAAAAATCTATATTATATTTTTTCATCTGAAAATGTTCTTCTTATTAAACACTTTATATGATTATCTTCCACTTAAATGGAAAAGTTATTTTTTTTTTCAATCTAAAGTCTATATTATATCTTTTCATTTGAATTTTTTCTTCTTATTAAACATTACATATGATAAAAAAATTCTAGTTTTTTCTTCTTAATAAACATTACATATGATAAAAAAATTCTAGTTTGATATAAGTTTTTCATTTGCATATAGAAATAATTTTTTATTAGTCTTTACTTTTAGGCCCGGGATTATAGTAATATTAAACATTACATATGATAAAAAAATTCTAGTTTGATATAAGTTTTTCATTTGCATATAGAAATAATTTTTTATTAGTCTTTACTTTTAGACCAGGGATTATAGTAATCGGTTTGTCAGTTTTTCAATTATTTTAGCATGTAGTTCAAAGCATTTTAATCTAAAGTTTTACCAAATGTTGATAATTTTTGCAAGATTGTTTAGTTTTTAGCCTAAGTTTAGGTTTTGATGTCTTATTGTTCTTTCAATTTTATCCCAAGTTCAAAAGTTCAAGTTTTAATGTCTTATTTATTGTTCTTTCAATTTTATCCTGAGTTCGTATTTGAAGTCTTATTTGGTCTCTTCTGGAGGTTGAGGAAAACATATTGACATATTTGCTAAGGTTTGGATGATCACATTTCTTAAGCTTCTTAAGTTTTTTTTACATGAAACTAAGTAATTGGAAAAACCCAAGTAATGTTGCAGGTGGCTATGACATTAGTTGGTTAGCATAAATATTTTGACATATTTATTAAGGTTTTGATCATCACATTTCTTAATTTTCTTAAGTTTTTTGACATAAAACCAAGTAATGCTCGAGGTGGCTATGACATTAGTTGGTTAGCATATAATGTTATGTCTAGCATATAACATTAATCATGATTCACCTCCTTAATTGGCACTTGCTTTAATTAATTGACATGGCAATCATCCTCCTTATGTTGCTATAAATAATAATAGTGAGGTATATTCATCTACATCTTCTCCTTATGCTACTACTGAGATGGTTTGGTTATTTCTTTTTCTAGTATCAAAAATGCTCTATTATTCCATGCTCATACTAACCCATGAAAGCACTATTACATACTTCTGCTAATATGTAAGAATGCTCTTACTATTCCATGTTCCTATTAAACCATGAGAAAAAAAAAATCAAAAAAATTAATGAAATATATTCAATATATTAAACAAGAAATCAATGAAAATTATGCTACACAATAAAATAAACTTGAACTTAACAAATTTGCAGTCATAAGTTTTCAACTAGTATAATTTATTTTTATATGCAATTTGTTTCATAACTTTTTATATGCACATTATTTGATAGCTTTCATTAAACTATGTACAGGAGTTTATGTACTTTGGGTTGTAGTCTTATGCATTGTGTAAATCATATGTAAAACAAAGTCGATTTTTTTTTATTTTCTTATACATGAGTATTTATGAAAATCTTGATATTTTGTTTTAGCATTCTTTCATATTCTTCTTATGCATTGTGTAAACCCCAGCATTGGTATGCATTGAATTTCAATTTCACTATATTTCAGTTTTCTTTTCAATAAAATAAAATAAGTGTTTATATTTACAAGACTTTCTTAGTTATGATATTTTTAATTGTCAGAAAATATAAAAGTAAATAAATTTGTTTGTGCATGCCTGTGTCATGTATTAGTTTTTTTCTCTGTATATTTGTTGAAATTGTGACAGCAATTAGTTTTTTTATACGTGAAAGTGCAAATTTTTGTTACAGCAATTAGTTTTTTTATACGTGAAAGTGCAAATTTTTGTTAGAACAAAATTTTTAAAAGATATTAGAAGTGATATATAGTTTTTTTATAAGATATATATATATATATATATAAATAAAGAGAGAGGGTGACGTGGAATTTTTTTTTGGAGAAAGAGATATTTTTATATATTTTTTAAATATATGTTTAAAAGAAAGATAAAGTCGTAGCCTTGTGGAAGTTACATGGTTTGAAGTTGGTTACGGAGTTTGAAGTTTTTTTTCGTGTAGCGTATATATATATATAGTGGGTGGAGTTTTTAAAATTTTATGTAAAACCAAATTGATTTTTGGAGTATATATTAAAACAAAAATTAAATTGATATTTGAAGAGGGATAGTGTGTGTAAAGAATTAATGGCAAAGATGACAAGTGTTAAATTAGAGATTGAAAAATTTAATGGTAAAAATAATTTTGAATTGTGGAAACTTAAAATGCGAGATTTTTTAGTATAGCAAGGGTTGCATAAGGCTTTAGACGACAGGAGGAAAAAACCCACATCTATGACCAATGAAGAGTGGGAACACTTGGATGCCAGAGCCCTTAGCACAATTCAATTATGTCTTGTTGATGATGTCTTATTTAATATTATTGGAGAAGAAACCATAGTAGGCTTATGGAGCAGGATGGAAAGCCTATATATGATGAAGTCCTTGAAGAATCGGATTTATCTGAAGAAGAAATTGTACAACTTAAAAATGAAAGAAGGTACATAAATCGCAGATCATTTGAATGTGTTTAATACTCTTATTTTTCAGTTGAATAGTATGGATGTTAAACCCAACGATGAAGATAAGGTAGTTACATTGTTATGTTCTTTACTTGAATCTTGGGATCATCTAGTTACTTCCATTAGCTTTAGTACAATTGAGACTCTTGAATTTGACACTATTGTTGGAGCTCTATTGTCTGAGGAGGTGTAGAGAAAATATAGTCTTGAAACCTCCACACCAGAAGAATTCTTGGCTAGAGGTCGATCCACTGAAAGAGGAGAAGATTTGAGTAGAACATCCAGGGCTAAGTCGACAAGCAGAAAAGGTAAGGAAAGATGTTGGCACTGTAATAAAGTTGGACATCTTGAAAAGGATTGTTGGAAGTTGCAGGGGTCCAAGGAGTCCAAGGAAGACTCCAAATCGGAGGCAAATCCAGTTGAATCAGATCCATGTATGATTGACGAAGTCTTGTCTATTAATAATGTCTATAAATACTATGAAGAATGGCTTTTAGACTCTGGTGCCTCACACCATATTTTCCCAAATAGAAATTGGCTTACTTCTTATCAAGCAGTTGATAGTGAAGTTGTTCTTATGGGCAATGATAATTCTTGTGAGATTATTGGGGTTGGAAGTGTCAAAATAAAAATGTTTGATGGGGTTATAAGGACATTAACTAACGTTAGACATGTGTCTGAACTAAAGAAAAAATTAATTTCCCTAGGAGTGTTGGATTCTGGTGGTCATGAGTTTTCAGTTCAAGGTGGAGAACTGCAAGTGTTCGAGGGCAGTTTGATGGTTATGAAAGCAAACAAGATTGAATATCTATATAAGTTGGAAGGAAAAACTAAGAAAAGTGAAGTTGTGATGGTATCTAAGAAACAAAGTGCACCTACTTGTTTATGGCATCAACAATAAGACCATATGAACAAGAAAGGGATGGGGCTACAGGTATCGATAAGATGTATGTTATTTTCAGACTTTCAATCTTTGAATTTCTGCAAGTTTTGTATCTTTGTTGATTACAGTGATGGGGTTAAGGGAGACGGTGTCATCCTACTGCCCATAGAATCGTCACTAGCAGAGATATGTATATGGAACAATCAATAATTGTTCAGGATCACAAAGGGAGATTTGTTTACAAACTCAGAGAATCATTGTATGGCCTTAAGGTACCTAGGCAATTGTACAAGATGTTAGATCTTTTCATGGTCAGCCATAATTTCTTAAGAAGTGAATACAACCATTGTGTCTATTTTGAGAGGTTTGAAGATGGTGCATTCATGTTCTTAGTATTATATGTTATGTTAAGCATGTTTAAGATTAGCAGGTTAGAGGCTCTGTTGACCAGGATGCTTTAGATAAAGAATCTAGGAGCAGGAAAAAAAAATCTTGAGCATAGGAGTACATAGAGACAAGACAAATGGTAAGTTGTGGTTATCACAACAGAAGTATATGGAGAAGATATTGATGTGGTTCAGTATAAACATTGTGAAACTAGTAAACATCCCTATAGTTTTCCATTGTAATCTTTCTTCAAGTTTATGTCCTGGTTGTAAGGAAGAAAAGGTTATGTCTCGTGTATCGCATGCTAATACAGTAGGAAGATTGATGTTTGCGATGAAATGTTCAAATATTTCACCTACAGTTGTTGTTGTCAGTGGACACATGGAAAAACCAGGTGAAGAGCATGGAAATGGGTGCTTCGGTATCTTAGAATCACATAAGCACAAGTATCACCTACAGTGGTTGCATGATTTAGTCTGCGGTTATTTTGATTCGGAAGAATTGGACAAGAAGATACCTACCTTATGTTATGTCTCACATGAACACAAGGATCTATTGGGTAAGTTTGGACAAGTACAGGATATGGTGTTCTATGATGGTTGAAGCATTGTGTATTTAACTAATCGTATAACATAACAAAATGAGACAATGCATCATTTTGTAAGATAGGTTATTGATAGATGTGGAGTGGTCCATACTGAAGTAAGTTGATCCGGATTTATGTAGGAACACAATGAAATACAGAAATACACATAAACACAGAGATGCAGCGAAAATAAGACTTCATTTCATTAATAACAAATGACTGAAAAATGCTTACAGACATAATG